>VDFB02306256.1:226882-329795 GCA_007258455.2 Sequoia sempervirens | reverse complement strand
ATATGGTGAGAATGCAATTTGTGTATCTTTAGGAAAATTTCTTCTTCAATAGAGGTTGTTAAATGTAAATTGAAAAGGCAGTCTCAGAGGTAGTTAACGTATATGTTCTAAAATTCAAGAACACTTCTTCTATCTATACAAGCTAGGATGATTTTGTCTTGAAGAGCTAGGGAAACATTGTGTTTCCTTTTGTAGGGATTTTGCATCAAATAAGCAAGAGAAAGGTGAGGAGGGAAGAAGTAACATGGAAATCTCCATCCTCTTAATTTTAAAGCTTAATTTTGATAGTGCCTCTAGAGGCAATCTGGGAGTTTCAAGAGTTGGCATTTGTATTCAAAACTTAGTAAGGAAAGTAATTGTAGCAAGATCATACCAATTTCTAGTAGGAACAAATAATGTAGCTGAAGCTCAAGCAATTTTGCTAGGTCTAGAAGCTACCTTGAAACTAATAATTTCAAAATTACACATTGAAGGTGACTAGTTAATAATTGTGAATGTTTGTATGGAAAAGGAAGTTCTATGTTGGTATTTGAAATATATCTTGCAAAGAGTTTTGGAATCATTGTATAATTGTCAGTCTTTTATCATAACACACTTATCAAGAGGGGAATAGGATAGTGGATAAATTGGAAAGTATGGGCTCTCAAGGTAATGAAGTTGAGATTTTGGATGAAATTCAAATGCAAGCATATCTAAAAAATTTAGAATTAGCAAGGCTTGATGCGAAACTTTAGCTTTTTGGATAAAGTAAATATTTAAAGAGATTGTGCTAGGGGAAGTTAGACCAAGGCACCATGGGGTAACAAGTTGCCTTGTTCAACACTATTAGCTCATTGAGGAGACAGGCTTTAGAGTCTTGTCGAAGTCACAAGGTCCCACTGACAAAGATACAATCAGATTATCGATGAGACCTCACTTTGAGTCCCATCAACCACTACTTGTCCCATTGGTGAGGCTTCAATTAGCTCGTCGAAGAGACAACACATTTAGTCCCGATGATGACTACCACTCCCACCGACAAGAGTCCCCATCCTTCCATCTACATGTTGAAGAGACATGAATCAATGTCTCAATGACATCACAAAGTCACCCCGATACACTTTCATTAGTGTATCGAAGAGACACAAAGTAGACTCCCATCAAAGTTACCAACTCTCATTGACAATGAAACTTTGACAAGTCTATCAGGGCATTAGGGAGACTCTATTATGAATCCCTTCAACACTACCCTGCCACACTAATGAAGGGAATATTGCCACGTGTTCAACATACACCATCAAGACCCAGAAAGGCACCACAAGGTAGTGAGTTGCATTGATCAACACTATCAGCCCATCGAGGAGACATGCTTTAGAGTCTCGTCAAGGTCACAAGGTCCCACCAATGAAGATACATATAATCAAATTATCGAGGAAACCTCACTCCAAGTCCCACTAACCACTACTTGTCTCACCGATGAGGCTTCAATTGGCTTGTCAAAGAGATTGCACATCTAATATCGGTGAAGACTACCACTCCCATTGACAAGAGCCCTCATGACTCAAAGTCTCAGCGACAACACAAAGTCACCCCGATACACTTTCATTGAAGCATCAGAGAGACACAAAGCAAAATCTTGTTGAAGTGACCAACTCTCACCGATAATGAAACTCAGACAATCTATCGGGGCATTGGGGAGACTCTATGATGAATCCCTTCAGCACCACCCTATCACATTGATGAAGGGTCTTGACTCTGTATCAGGTTGTCGAATAGATAGCAATGAGACTCTTCTCGAAGTTGTCATCTCCCACCAATAGAAGACTTAACACCCAGCCATAAAGAAATATTGGTCCATCGAGGGGACAATGAATAAGGTCTCATTGATAATGAACAGTTAGGCCAATCCTCACATTGTTACAGTTATAGGTCTTGTCGATATTGTTGCAATTATACATGGCATTGGTGGTACAAATCAATACAGGCTACACACTTAAGCGTCGAGGGGTTGTGTCAACGAAGGGAAAATTTTATGTTAATGATGTGTTTTGTGTTTTGTAGGTATGGTATCATGATTTCAAAATGGTAGTTTAGATATATTTTGAGGGGATGAATAGTTATATATCCAGTGTTTTTGTTTCTCTGATATTCAAATGGTGGGGGCATTTTGATTGACATATCTGTTGATTTTGACAATTTATATCAGTTGAATGGGAGGGATTTGGGATATGCTAAAAGGGGTCTAAATTTTGTTGTTTGGGAAAATGTACTCAATGGAAACCTGGCTATGAAGAGCCCTCAAACTGATATGTACACATTATTTTATATATAATATAAATATATATGAGAAATATGCTCTTTGGCTAGAAAAAATCAATAATGAGTTGCCACAATATTTGTAAAGGAAAATTTATTGTGATTTTTTCATCAATGAGATTTCAAAATATTTTGATGTGTGATTTCCAAGTCAAAAACAAAGGCTCTACATAGGATAGAGAGGGGGCACATTGTACTAGGACTAGGCACTGAGAACCCTAGATAAACAAGAAATTCAACATGTGACAATCTCTTTCATTGTGAAGGAGAGTGTTGAGGTGGAGACCTTATGGTCTTCTTCTCCCCCAAACAAGTCTTATTATAACATAACATACATTTTTCACATGGTGATGAGGGTGAGACCTCCAAGCATCAACAATCACCTCAATTTTGATAGAGTTGTAGATTTTTTTGTGAATATGGGTTTGAATATGTTCATGATACACACACTGGAGAGGATGCTCTATAGTTTTAGGAGTATGGTACACAAGATCAGGAGCAAGATATGTCCATATTAGATAGTAAGGTGTTGATAGATAAGTTGTTGAATTAAACCTTTGACATTAAACGACAAGTAATTTTAATAAGGTTATTGCAATTTATTATATTTTATTTTTAAATCTAACATTAATTATATTAATCTATTATAAATAAAAATTAATGTAAATAATTATATGTAATGAAATTACAGTCAACTATTCATCCTGCATCTATTGGCCTTTCAAATTTTGATTATGCAGCCATGTTTTGTTTAGAGGTATGTAATTTTTAACAAAATGGTGAATATAGTATATGTATTTTTTTCATATATTAAGGCAATCTTAAAGTTCACATTTGATGATGGATATGTGGATGTTGTTTTAATATCAAAGCACATTGGTGGTAGTGGTTGTATGTCAACTCTCACAAAGGTAAGTTTTACTATTTTTAATCATTATGTATGTAAACAATGTTAGGTAGATTTTGGTCAAATAATGTTGTTCTATTTGGAGTTGATGACATCAGCTTGAAGTTTTGATATTCATGGCACAATGGAGGTGGTCGTTGCTACAACAATTTTCTCTTCAATTCCTTTGATAGAAGAATGAGCGAGTAATATAAATTTCATTTTTGTATTTCTTATTTTATTCTATGTCATCTAGTAGAAATTAAAATGATATTCATATTTACTCTAATTTTCTTCTCCATTCTTATCATAGCATGTTACAACTTCAGTTCATGCACCTATCCCTCAAATAGATGGATATAAGCAATGAATGATTGAGGTTGATTATTAGATTGTGGGTAGTGACTATTCACTTATGTCATTGTATATTTTCATGTCTTTTATATTAACGTGTATATCATTTGATTTTATTGATAGGTGAATATAAAAAATAATTTAGAGATGAGGTCTAGTCAACGTGTTAGAAAACAACAGTCATAAAATTACTTCTCCATCTTTTTTATAGATAAAGAATCATAAAATCTTTTAGGATATTCCATATGATTGTCTATGCTATGGAATTTTTTTTGTAATGCCTATATAGGTTTGTTGTACACATATTTTTATTTTACAAATATATAAAATTGTATGCCTATATGGATTTGTTGTACACATTTATTTATTTTTCCCAATGTATAAAAAATAATGCCTATTTGAATTTGTTTATACATTCACTATATCATGACATTGTGTATACTCTATATGAAATTATCATGATATTTTGTATATTAAATTTTACATTATATATCAACTTCTAAAATTTATCTAGTTTTTGAAGTGGCTAGCATCAAATATTGGATTATAATATGGGCCATTTAAATTATGTTGAATTTTTCTTCCATAATTTTTTAGTATATTGATGCAAAATATAAGGAACAACTATGCATTGCCTCCCAAGTTATACACCAAATATATTATGAGAATCATAGTATATGAAAAAATAAGTAATTCCTTAGGTCCAATTGTCAAATATACAATAATGTATCCAATGTATTAAGTAACATGCCATTAATCATCTTTCATGAAACCTTAGAATATGCATATTCTTGATCATTAATATAAGTATTAAAAACAAATTTTCTTCCATACAGACATTGTATTGAGATGCAAGATCAATGAGAAAATAAGTAGACGGTGAACTTCTAAAATTTCTTAATATACATAATGGATCATTTTATTAATTTTGTGAAATTTCCTATTTAGAAAATTGTGACTAATGGTATAATACAAGAAGTGAAATATAAGTATCTTTAGACTCAATATTTCACACAAAACTATTGAAGGGTACTCCCCTTACAAAACCACACACACAATTAATTCATCTTGATTATTTAATTAGGTCTTGTTTTCTTTTTTAACTTAATCCAAACTTAGGGATTTATTATTATTATTATTATTTAATTAGTTTTTTGTCTCATTGCATATGATTGTGGCACTTGTCACATGCTAATTTAATCCTCCTTTAGGGTTATTATCTCCTTTTGTAAGGATAGATCTCTAATTCTAATTATTCATTCGAGCTATTTGTGCATCAATACATTCTCAGGTTGTGTGCAACATTTTTCCATAGATCTATTCTTTTGTGATAGGTGTTTGCTTGCAGGTATTTTCTAGGTACTGTGAGGTTAATTTCCAACTTCAACATAAACAAGAGAAATAAAAAAGAGAATGCAGAAATAATAACATGCTACAACCACATGGGACTTCTTATTACAAAAATTTGCAAGCTAAAATCCATGATTTATACTACTGGAGTTTCCTTTTGTAACCCATGTTCTTCATCTTTATCCAAGAAGTATAATTGTCTTTGAATATTCAGGAAAGCGCCAAAAATTCCACTGTCCATTTTCCTACTCAAGAAGATTTTTATTTTATTTTTATATGTTTACAACTTCTTAGATCATAACTTTCAATCCAAGCATTGGATTTTCAATTATAATATATGGTTGGAAAGCCTACATGCTTTTCCTAGATCTATAAGATCCACACTAGTTGACCCATTCTAGGGCTTTTAAGGTCATCAAATTTGACTTCAAATATTTTAATAGGATTTTTGGAAATTGATATTTTAATCTCTCAAACAAAAAATGACATTGAAGTGATTTCTTCATCATTGGCTCCAATTCACCATTTTTGAGGTTTGTGTAAGATTTTGTATCCAATCGTGCATAAATGCAAATTTAGCCCTTATTGAAAAGAAACAACATTTTTTGGGTGATGCAAGATTTTTCTTACACCTTGGATGCTCCTGCATCAACTATCTTATAGTCCTTTTCCATATTAGCATTCTAATGTTCTTGATTTGTATTATCATAAGAAAGACAACTTCATATGCCACATTGAAGTTGTGTAAAAAGTGAACATAGTTAATCATGTATATGATTGATCAATCATGTATACATAATTTTTTATCATCATCTTGCACATACTTGTACAAAAGAGTGATTAAATCCTATTGGAAGGGTTCCTTAAACATGTCTAATGTCAAGAGGGAAAGGGGATTCATGGGGTCAATTGATTGACCAAGAACCTTTTCCCTAAAATACTTGTCAAGAATTGGTTTCTATTTTTCCTCAAAGTATTATTCATGCTTTAAATTTGATAGGATACTATGAATCTAAGTGTAAAACACAAAAATCTACATAGATAGCTTCCTCACTCTGGTCTAAAATAACTGTCAAAATTTGAGGTGTTTTCTTAGCTTAATACTTTGTAAAACTTTAATATTGTTGATCTAAATATGCTTTTCCTTTGTTAAAATTTCTTTGTGGGTGATTATCTGATTAATTCATTTTACTATTTGTAGAATGAAGTTAGAAGTTGATAGAAGAATTATGTAGGATATTAGAAAGATTACACAATCATGTACCGTGGAGAAACCCTTTAGGAAAAAACTCCACCAAGAATTAATATATTATTCAATCTCTGAATTAGATTACAATAGCTCCAATTCTTGCTTGAGAATGCTTCTTTTCCCTTCACCAAATCTTCTTCACAACCTCCAATAAAACTAATAATAACTCTCTTCAACTTTCTTGAGATAAATAGGCTTTGATCAACTTTGTAAACTCCAATTGAGTTACAATTACAATGCTCAAGCCCTATCCCTAAAAGGTACACCTATCTCTTGCAAGTAAAGTTATGCATTGAAGAACAATGTCAAATCTTCATCTTCATGTATTTGGATGTCCCAAACTAAAGTATAAAATCAACCTTTATTTTGTAAATATCTTCAAGGATTCATCCTCAAAGTAGGTGCCCAAGAGTGGGCCCACTTAACTTAGCCTTCAGAAATATCTTACCATGCAAAGGAGTTAATTCCAAGAAGCCAACTTGGGTGCCCAAGTTGGGTCCAAGTCATTTCTTGTTAACTGAAACATTTCTCTCCACCGTTCATGCAAGAATGGTCATCCCCTATTAACTAAAGGAAGTCACCTATTATTTGCCATGCAACTCAAGTCATTAGTCATGCATTCCAAGTTAACTGAAGTCAACTAGCATTCAACTAAAACTAATTAAAGATAATTGAACCATAACTGAACTAAACTAATTCTGAACTAAACTGAACTTCATGAATGCAAACATCAAACCCTAACTCCTAGGATCTTTACATGCATTCAGAAGTGTTATCTCTTACTCTGAATAGTTGACTTAACTAAAGGTGAGTTCCACCTTCCATGTGGGTGCCCCATGTGCTCCTATTATTTAGGAACTCATCTTGGATGCCCTTGCATGCTCCTATCATTTAGAATTAATTACAAATATCAATTAACATGATTATTTCATCAAATATTAATCTCTTTCTAATCCTAGTGTTGGGTAACACTTTCCAAGAACTTAGGAGATAAATGAAATAAATAATGTTTAGGATTGTCATTAAATGGCATCCTATTTCCTACAATAACTTCCCATTTAGGGTTAGGCATATACTTGCAAAATTCATATCATGATGAGTATAATTTATTGACACACTATTCTACTAGCTCTAGTATACGATGTACACACTTAGGAAGCACCTTAGTGAGTTTAAAAATCCAAACATATTCAGTGTGAAATGGACTAGATAAAGGAGGGATAAATGAACTCTTTTTCTTGTTACTATAAGTCAAGTTGAGGGTTGCTTCCCATTTGTTATTTTTATATTGATTAACTATGTTGAAGGTGGAAGTTGAAACCTTTTAGGGTTTCAAGGAGACTGGTTTTTTAATGTTGTTGAGTAGGTTGATTGTAGGGGATATAGGTTCTTTCACTTTTGTTTTATATAGTGTCTAGCCTGAAAGGTGCTTGAGGTTTCCCCTACAAATAATAAATAAAATGTGTTATCCTTTTGCATTCTTCAATCCCTTGTAAATGGATATGAAAAAGAGATAGGGGAGGGATATATTCCTCTAGAGATTGTACATTCAAATGTGGATTATAATTTGGGAATGTAGGTGATGAGGAATATTATTTTTCTTAAGGTGACAAGCATTTTCTCAAAACACTATGCCTTGGAGAATTTTAACAATAATATTTGTGAAAGAAAATCAATAATGTATCTATAAGACCAAGGCATGGAATCTAATGTTTCATAAATAAACAAAATAAATGAGGGAAATATACATTCAACATTTATTTTAAAAATGTGCCAAAATTTAGTCTAAGCTAATGGGAATGGGAAAGACACGTGTCTTGATGGAATTGATTACATTATTGAATGAACAAGACAACTAAGAGGGGGAGTGAATCAGTTGTATCTATTTAAAACATCAAAAACCTCAACAACAATCAAATCCACGAGCATTCATTAAACCCTTACTCTGTTATGATGTTTAAACATGAAATGCAGATAACTAAAACTAAAACAACAACACCATACATACTTGTGAACATCAGATTTATGTGGAAAACCCAATAAGGGAAAAACCACGATGAGGATTAGCTCACAATATAATTAATTGCAAAATTGGTAAAGGGCTCACTACCAAAATAAGACACATTGTCCAAAAAGGCTCACAGCCAAGGCACACTGCCAGAATAAGAAAAGAAGATAGAAGAGAAATGTTACATAGTGTTACACCCCGTCTTGTTGTTACTGATTTACTTTTACCTTCATGGGTAAATAAGATGGTAAATTAAATCATGATTTTGATATGCTTGCTAAAATAATGGAATACTAAAATAGGTATTATATGAAAGTATTGATAAATGCTTAATATGGCTTTGAAAGAGTAAATTTGTTTACATTGATTGCTATATGAATATGCTAAAGTTTATGATGCATATGGATTTATTATGAATATCTAACTACCATTGCAATGTATTGAGTTGGTTGCAGGGACAAGTTCAATCCTCCAAGTGGAGGGGAAGTATCACTCAGGAGAAGATCTTCGTTGGGTAACCAGTAACGTAACCTATATGAGCTTACACACACTCACAGTAGTATGGTTGAGTCAAGTTATTATGTTGGGAATTGATAAGTCATCCTTACTATGAATTTTTAGATTAGAAAGGGTCTAGATTACTCTTGAATGCATGTTTGGATGATGTTTTGTGTTTGGGAGTTATGAGTTCTTCCCTATTTTACTATGCTTGTGTTGATGAGTTGAACATACGTGGAATATTTACATGTACATATATGCATGTTGATGATAGACCATACACATGAAGGAATGCTTACATGAGCGTACATATATATATATATTTAAATATGATTATATGTTTGGAGGTCAATTAACATAAGCAATGCTTAGAGGCCAAATTATTACATGAACATAGGTTAATTTAAATGCATTGTAAAGGTTGAGTCTAATGAATATTGGAAATAAATAAAGATCGAACTATATGCAATATATATGGTACAACAAATAAGTTGATATGGAGAGTTTGACTTAGTCAATGCCTTGGGATAGAATACATTTTAGTAAACAACAATTACTCTTGGGACGCCTTATCATATGGCGATGGAGTAATTACCAAACAACAAGTAAATGTAAATGTATAAGGATAGGATAAGTTATAGCAAGATAAGGAAATGGTCAAGCATCATTTATGAGACAAAGCAACTCGTCATTCCTTTATTTTTTGTTGGGAATAGACTTAGTCAACTATATGTAAGTGTTACATTTTAAACATAGACTGATTCAATAAGGGTCATGCCAAATAATAGGTGAATAGGTTGCTTGCTTGGTGCCATATTATGAAGTTCTTGATGTTGTAGAAGTCCATTCTAGGACAATTTGAATGTCGCCATTTGATCATGTGTAGATTGAAATAGTCTTTTGTTGTTGCCAAAAATTAGAGGTCGACCTATAGCTTACTCTATTGAGTAAACTCTTTATTTTCTGCCACCTTTTTGCCAAGCGAAGTGAGTCAACTAGCATGGAGACTGTTGTCAATTTACATGCCTTTTCTATAGGCCGTGAAGTCTCCATTTTTTGTATAATTAGAGAGGTATGCTCTCTCATTTTTTATTCTTCTTCTATTCCAGTCCATTATTCACTTCTAATCTGTAATTTCATTCTACTATATTTTGTGAGAGCATTGAGTATTTGTGAGAGCATATTGTCATTTGGTGAGAAGCATATAATCCACTTGTGAGAGGTTTATTGAGACATTGCTTGTGAGATCAAAGTGAAGCTAGTTGTTGTCTTGGAAAGTTGTGCAACAATCAGTCAATTAGACAAGTCTATTACAGGCATGAGGATAAATCTCCCTTTATTTATCTTTGTTAATAAAATATTGTGTTTTGTATGCTTTGTTGGAATACTTGCATTAGGAAAATATAGTATTGGATTTGGAATGGAAAAAGAAGCTATGTTACTCTTTTCTATGAAGTGCTTGCATTTACTCTGTAATAGGAGAGATTGTTTCTCATAGGTATAAGTTTACTAGATATCAGTAAGCAAGGATAGCTTAAGGGTTATTCATTGCAAATTTATTTGATGGATTTTGATGCTAAGAGACCTTAGGAATAATAAGGTTTAGTAGAATGTCAACAAGAGATAGTAAGAACTATGATAGGATGAGACATCATATTATTATTCTATATTTATGATCACTTGATCATTACTTTATACTTGAATGAAACCTTAGGTTTAAAATAACTTATTTGGGTTGAGAAGCAAATTGAAACCTAGATTAAGATTAACCTATTAGGTTCAAATATTTACTTGATTGCCATTGGAACCAATAGGTTAAGAATAACTTGTTTGGATGGGTTGTATGTTGTTCTTGTTGGAACACATAGGTTTAGGTTAAACTACTTGATTACATCAATTGTTGATTATGGATTATATCCAGGATTGGGGCATACTTAGATTGAGACTCACCTATGTGATTAAGTTGAGCTCTTGAGTTCATGGAGTACAATATGCTTAGAACTATATGAGGGATTACTTATTGAGTTAGAGTGGCTACTTGGTTAGTTTTTTAACAATCTTGAAATGAAGTCACATTGTTGAAAAGAGTCTACTTTGATCAACTCTTTTACTAAGGGGATTATACTCTCGATGGAAGCATCTATTGCTATGATTATTCTCGAATGAGGTCAATCATTGATGTGGGTTTTCTCTTGATTAGAGCCACTTATTAATGTGATGTATTACTGATTGGATTCAGATATTTATGAATAATTAATCTATGATTAGAAGAAGCTTATGTAGCTATACTTCAGATTATTGAGATATTCCTAGGACTAGGTTATTTGTCCAATGAAGGGAACAATTTGGAAAGATGTTTATGCGAAGTTACTATGTAAACTAGAAAAGCATGTATGTTATACCTAGGAAGTAGAATGTCCATTGAAGGGGAATAATAACTTAAGATTATGTTTTATTGGTAGAGATACCATAGTGTTTTGGAAAGGGGAATAGGTTATTTCTGAGGTTAGGGATTACCTACAGAAGGAAAATACCTAAGCATTGTATGCGAACGGTCATAATCCAAACTGAGCTATAGAAGTGCATGTGAATAGGGAGACTGTCACTTAAAGTATTAGGTGAGAATACTTTGGCCAAAGTGGTGTAAGTTGCCACTATTTATGATGTCAATTCACCACGATCCATTTATTTGCATGCTAGTCCTAGATTGTGGGTTTACAAGTTCTAGACATGTAGGACACAACACTAAGCTCGGATAGGCTATTGATATGGGGTTTACCAACCAATCTCTTCGTCGAAGGGTAGGGCCATATGTTGAATGATAGATGTGTGGGGGACTACATTTGATTCTATGGTTGGTGGAAAAGCACTTGAGTGATGCTTCT
The DNA here is from genome assembly GCA_007258455.2 of Sequoia sempervirens. NCBI lineage: Eukaryota > Viridiplantae > Streptophyta > Pinopsida > Cupressales > Cupressaceae > Sequoia > Sequoia sempervirens. The sequence goes on along the minus strand of VDFB02306256.1, from coordinate 318,270 downwards.
CCTCATCAGTCAATGGTCGAGGTTTGCAGATGTGAGTGCCAACATTGGGGATAGTTGGAGTGTGTACACCAAAGAGTGAGGACATCTAGAAGGCATACACCATTGCAGTGACATCGGTCTAATTAGTTTTTATAACTATTTCCAGATAAAGATCAAAAGAGATAAGTATGTATCATGTACCCATTTATATGGAAGGATAAAATATTGAATGATAAACTTGAGTTTATATGAAATCTATTTTATGGAAAGATTTGTGAAATTACAATGGAATGCAATGGAAGTTTGGAAAAAGTGATATCTTGAATTGTGCATGTAATTTACATTATGTAAAGAAAAGAATTTATTGCTATGTCATGGAATCATAGAATATTCACTTAACGTGAAATATTTAGAATTTTACTAAGTAGAACACTAGGGTTGTTACATGTGGTATCAAAGCTACTAGGTTCAGCTTTGGAGCCTATGAGCTCATTATGCAAACAATGCGTAAACTTTATCAGAAGGTAATGGTTGAAAAATTCTTATGCCAGGATGGCAAGAGGAAAAAACATAGGAAATGGAAAGGAAGATAAGATTCCTAAAACTTGTTTGAGTTTGGGACAAGATAGAAGTTATCCTTGGAGTTGGAAACCCCTAAACCAACAACTCATTATGATATTTCCCTTGAATTGTGGAAGATTATGCAATCGAGTTAGGTAGGAAGGTTATGAAGGATAAATAATATGAACCTTCACCCAATGAAATAGTTATATGACTCTAGGGGGATAAGAAGAATTGAAATAACCCCTTCTTGGAAGCGATCTATAGTTGCAAAGAGTCAAGGATTTTTGGATTTAGTAAGTGTACTATGAATCAACAAGAATGCATCATTAGCATAATTTGGAAACTTCAATTGAAGTAGAAAATCAATGTTTTGTGAATCTAAATCAACTAAGGAGGTGTCTGAAAGGTTGGATAACCCTTGAAAAAAATCTAATTATGAACAAAACCAAGATCTTGTAGGAAAATTTAGTACCTTAGAAATAAGGGAAGAGACCAGAATGATTAGAGAAGAAGTAATCAATGAAGTGGACATGGATCCACCAACTAAAATTGATGAGATCAATTTAGGAGTTCTAATTAAGATGGGAAAAAGAAACCAAGCAACTTGAGAGTTTTTAAGGTTATGTGAAGATAAAGTTACCAAGAATTGGAACAAAGTCACTTGGAAAGGTGATTATAAGAAAGGAACCTGAAAAGGTAAATCGGATTGGCCCAACAAAGGTATGGTTAGTACTAAGTTTGGTAGAGGTGTAGATTAAATACACCAAATTACCAACAAAAATAAACTTATGTTTAGAGATTCCCAAAAGGAAATACGATACAGAGAGACACTATGTGTCAAATCAACGGAATTAATAAAGAAACAACACTCTAAGTTGAAAACATATCAACCAAAGAGGCTTTGCAGGTATGGATATTCCTCCACAACAAGGATATTGGAAAGAGAATTGGAATATTAGAGTGTCTCTTAACTTGTAAAGTTGTTGATTATTCATTAGATCATCCATTTGATGATCCAATTATTGAATCTACGAGGTTAGAGATCAATGATAAATGGGAATAAGTATATTCAAGGTATACCATGGAGGCAAGAAAAAGGTAATAAGAAAGCCAACAACAAGGATTGTTAAATCATTTTGAGGAAGCAAATGTTTGCTAGGAGTTCAACATTGAGTTGATTGAATGTTTTGGAAACACTAAGGGGGGAAGAAAGAGAGTGGGTTGACTTAGATTAAGTATCCCACCCAACGAAAATCATGAATATATTTTCGATTTGGAAGAAATTTTGAATTCTTTGTAAGTCATGATGCTAACTAAGTCATATATTTCATGACCACGAGAATAAATTATTTGAATTATTGAAAGATAATGAAAAGTTCAGGGATTATGATCAATGAGAAAAGGAAATTATCACTTAATACTTTATATATGTTTGATTGGAAGATCAAATGAAATTATCATTGATGCCTTAGAAAAGGATAAGCAGATTACTTGATCATGAAAGGGAAGATCATGGCCTAAGGAATAGGTAAGGAAAGATCTAAATTACTCATGATTTGGAACTATTAAGGAAATGTTCATGCTTGGTAATTGGGTATGCCATTAAATTTGGTATCTTTTAGGAACCAGCATGATTGAACAAGGATTATTACTCAAAATTAGTATAGGTGCGCATCAAGAAAGATAGATTGAGCTAAACATCGGATACAATTTTGGAAATGATTTAAGGATGGAATAAATCCAAGGTATGGATGTCGTAAGGTGAAGGAGGTTTATCTCCACCAGATGTCTAAGCATTATGCTTATGTGGCATGAGTCCACAAAATAGGTTTTCATTTAGTCAAAGAGTAGACTATTATGGGATGTAAAAAGAACCTATGTACCCAAAATTTTGGAAGATTAAAGAATGAAAAGACGAAATTGATGTCATAGTTAGGAAATTGGAATGACAAAGTCATTTTTTGAATGAGGAACCACTATAATCTGGAAAACGATAGAGTAAGATGTTGTGAAGAATGTAGCAAGTTAGTGTTCAATATGCTAGGAAATGAAGACAATGTATTGTCATTAGCAGGACGTGTGTACTCGCTTAAGATTCCAAAGGGGAAGTGGTAAAACACAAGATAGTTCAATTTTTCCATGTCAATGTAACTAACATATTATTATGGTGAACAAACTTGCCAATACTAGTTGGAAATGTGAATTATGGGATTTCAGTCCTAAATAATATATTATGTGAAGTAGTTGCTTAGTATTCCTTAGAAGGTTATCTCAGTTGTGAACAAGCAAATAATGACAAGGTTGCATAAACCATAATCATCTTGTGAAACTTCAATTCAATGAATGCTCAATATATTATTCTAGCCGAATAGGCAAAAGTGAAAAACCAAATCTTAATTGATTTGTAGAATACTTATAAACTTCTACTATTGAGGTTTGATCTGGTATATGGAAAGGAAGGTTGAAAACTCTATCAGGCTGAAATAGACTAAGAGATAGGGATAACCTTAGACTAGAAAAGTTGTTAAAAATGAATAAGAGATCAAAATGATTGAAGAAACCTTGTCAATAAAATTTTGAAATATGAAGCAATATCATTATGTCAAGAGTTGACAGGTGTCCAAGAGCAAGTTATGCTCAAGATGGACAAATAGTCAAGAGCATTACTTTTATGATTAAGGAAAATAGATAAGTAGGTGATAGACGGTCTCATCTTTTGAATTGTCCAAAGTGTAAATAGCAAAGAAAAGGAAGGGACCTGCGATGTAGTGTACAATGCACCAACATTCCTTATCTATTTGGATTACACTAAGGATAAATTCATGGGCCAATGAGAATGTGTTTTCTAGTCACTGGGACATAGGTGTCATATGGTATATAGTTACTATTGTACCTAGGATGTACATATGAGGTAATATGATTATATCTATTGTTACTATGTGTTTTCCAGTCACTGAGACATAGGTGTCATATGGTATATAGTTACTATTGTACTTAGGATGTACATACAAGGTAATATGATTATAGTATAAAGCTCTTTATGAGAGAAAGTGTGTGTAAGGCACACAAGTTCTCCCTATGCATTAACAAGGACACCCAATGCAAGGACCAAGAATGACAAGATTGCAAGGGGTGATGTTACGAGGGAATATTATTTTACTTGAATTGGAAAAAGGTAAGTATAAATTTTTATTTGACTTTATCTATGTGTTAAAGTGCTTTAGATCATCAGGGATGATGATTCACATGGGGGGAAGTATGTTACACCTCATCTTGTTTTTATTGATTTACTTTTACCTTCATGGGTAAATAAGATGGTAAATGCAATCATGAGTGTGATATGCTTGCTAAAAGAATGGAATACTAAAATAGGTATTATATGAAAGTATTGATAAATTCTTAATATGGCTTTGAAAGAGTAAATATGTTTACATTGATTACTATATGAATATTCCAAAGTTTACGATGCATATGGATTTATCATGAACATCTAACTACCATTGCAATATACAAAGTTGGTTGTAGGGATAGGTTCAATCCTCCCGGTGGAGGTGAAGTATCACTCAGGAGAAGATCTTGGTCAGGTAACCAGTAATGTAAACTATTTGATCTTACACGCACTCACAATAGTATGGGTGAGTCAAGTTATTATGTTGGGAATTGGTAATCATCCTTAGTATGAATGTCTACACTAGTAAGGGTCTAGATTACTATTGAATGCATGTTTGGATGATGTTATATGTTTGGGAGTTATGAGTTCTTCCCTATTTTACTATGCTTGTGTTGATGAGTTGAACATACATGGAATATCTATATGTACGTACATGCATGTCGATGATAGACCATACACATGAAGGAATGTGTACATGAGCATACATAGATAGACATACCTATGCACACTTATGAACGGGTTGCTCATGCGCATGGAACTATCAAACGAACCTAATGACATGTATATGTATATGTATAGATATATCGCACATAGGTGCTTATCAATACAATAGTAATTGTGTATGAATATGGTAGTGCAATCGAATGTGTATGTATATATATATATATGATATATACATATATCCATCTGTATACATGTATTGATACACATGTATGATTGAAAAATGGATATTCCCATACAAATGTATCAATATATGTACACATATGCATACATGTACATAGAGGAATATATGTATATATACATACATATATATATGTATGTATGTATACAAACAATGTAATTATTATTATTATAAGAATGTTAACTTGGTTGTATTCATTTGTATATTGAATGTATACATACTCTATTGGCATGAGATATATTTATTAACATATATATATATATATACATATATTTATATATATGTATTTATATATATGTATATGTATGTGTATGTGTAAATATATGAATATATATATTTAAATATGATTATATGTTTGGAGGTCAATTCACATAAGCAATGCTTAGAGGCCAAATTATTACATGTGAACATAGGTCGATTTAAATGCAACATTTAAATGCATTGTAAAGGTCTAATATAATGAATATTGGAAATAAATAAAGATTGAACTATATGCAATATATATAGCGTAGGAAATAAGTCGATATGGAGAGTTTGACTTAGTCAATGCCTTGGGATAGAATACATTTTAGTAAATAGAAATTACTCTTGGGATGCCTTATCATATGGTGATGGAGTAATTACCAAACAACAAGTAAATTTAAATGCATAAGGATAGGATAAGTACAACAAGATAAGGAAATGGTCAAGTGTCATTTATGAGACAAAGTGACTCATCGTTCCTTTATTTTCTATTGGGCATAGACTTAGTCGACTGTATGCAAGTGTTACATTTTAAACGTAGACTAATTCAATGGGCAAGGGCCGTGCCAAATAATAGGTGAATAGGCTACTTGCTTGGAGCCATATTATGAAGTTCTTAATGCTATAGAAGTCCGTTATGGGAACAATTTGAATATAACCATTTGATCATAAGCAGATTGAAATTATCTTTCATTGTTGTCAAAACTTAAAGGTCGACCTGTAGCTTAGTGTGCTAAGTAAACTCTTTATTTGCTGCCACCTTTTTGCCAAGCGAAGTGAGTCAACTAGCATGGAGATTGCTATCAATTTACGTTCCTTTTTGTAGGTTGTGAAGTCTCCCTTTTGTTGTAGAAATAGAAAGGTATTTTCTCTCATTTGCTATTCTTCTTCTATTCCACTCCATTACACACAAGTCTAATCTATAATTTAATTCTATTGTATTTTGTGAGAGCATTTAGTATTTGTGAAAGCATATTATCATTTGGTGAGAAGCATATTATCCACTTGTGAGAGGGAGATTTATTGAGACATTGCTTGTGAGATCAAAGCAAAGCTAGTTGTTATTTTGGAAAGCTATGCAACAATTAGTCAATTGGACAAGCATATTATAGGCATGAGGATAAACCTTCCTTTGTTTATCTTTGCTAATAAAATATTATGTGTTTATATGCTTTGGTGGAATGCATGCATTAGGAAAATATAGTATTGGCTTTGGAAAGGAAAAAGAAGCTATGTTACTCTTTTATATGAAGTGCTTGTACTTACTCTGTAATAGGAGAGATTGTTTGTCATAGGTATAAGTTTACTAGATATGATTAAGCAAGGATAGCTTAAGGATTATTCATTGAAAAGTTATTTGATGGCTTCTGATGATAGGAGACCTTAGGAATAATAAGGTTTATCAGAACGTCAACAAGAGATAGTAAGAACTATGATAGGATGATACATCATATTATTATTATATATTTATGATCACTCGATCATTACTTTATGCTCAAATGAAACCTTAGGTTTAAAATAACCTATTTGGGTTGAGAAGTATATTGAAACCTAGGTTAAAATTAACCTATTGGGTTGAAATATTTACTTGATTACCATTGGAACCAATAGGTTGAGGATAAATTTCTTGGATGGGTTGTATGTTGTTCTTGTTGGAACACATAGGTTTAGGTTAACCTACTTGATTACATAGATTGTTGATTATGAATTATATCTAGGATTGGGGTATACTTAGATTGAGACTCACCTATGTGATTAAGTTGAGCACTTGAGTTCATGGATACTATATGCTTACAACTATACGAGGGATTACCTATTGAGTTAAACTACTTGGTTAGTTTCTTTACACTCTTGAAATGAAGTCACATTGTTGACAAGAGTCTACTTTGATCAACTCTTTTACAAAGGGGATTACACTCTCGATGGAATCATCTATTGCTATAATTATTTTCAAATGAGGTCAATCATTGATGTGGGTTTTCTCTTGATTAGAACCACTTATTAATGTGATATATTACTAATTGGAGTCGGTTATTTATGAATAATTAATCTATAATTAGAAGAAGCTTATGTAGCTATACTTCAAATTATTAAGATATTCCTAGGACTAGGTTATCTATCCAATGAAGGGAACAGTTTTGAAAGATGTTTATGCGAAGTTACTGTGTAAACTAGAAAATCATGTATGTTATACCTAGGAAGTATAATGTTCATTCAAGGGGAAGAATAACTTAAGCTTATGTTTTATTGGTAGAGATACCATAGTGTTTTGGAAAGGGGAATAGGTTATTTATGAGGTTATGGATTAGCAATGGAAGGAAAATACCTAAGCATAGTATACGAATGGTCATAATCCAAACCGAGCTATAGAAGTGTATGTGAATAGGGAGACTGTCACTCAAAGTACTGGGTGAGAATACTTTTTCCAAAGTACTTTAAGTTGCCACTGTTTACACTATCAATTCATTGTGATCCATTTATTTTCATGCTAGTCCTAGATTGTAGGTTTATAAGTTCTAGACATGTAGGACACAACACTAAGCTCAAATAGGATATTGATATGGGGTTTACCAACCAATCTCTTCATCAAAGGGTAGGGCCATCTGTCAAATGATAGATTTTTAAGGGACCAAATTTGAGTCCATGGTTGGTGGAAAAGCGCTTGAGTGATGATTATTGTCATCAGTCGATGGCCAAGGTTTGAGGATGTGAGTGCTAGAATTGGGGATAGTTGGAGTGTGTGCACCAGAGAGTGAGGAAATCCAAAAGGTATGCACCATTGTCGCAGCATCGGGATCAGTTTATATATCTATTGCTAGATAAAGCTCAAAAGAGCTAAGTATGTATCATGTACCCATTTATATGGAAGGATGAAATATTGAATGATAAACTTGAGTTTATATGAAATATATGCTATGGAAAGATTTGTGAAATTACAATGGAATGCAATGGAAATTTGGAAAAAGTGATATCTCAAATTGTGCATGTAATTTACATTATGTAAAGAAATTTTTTTATTGCTATGTCATGGCATAATAGAATATTCACTTAACGTGAAATCTTTGGAACTTTACTAAGTAGAACACTAGGTTTGTTACACACAAAGAACAACTTCTTGGTGCAATAAGGAATCCATATCAAATGCTCCAACACCTTTGTAGCCTTGTTTGAATGATTGCAAATACCTTCAACTCACTGGATTCAAAAGTCCAACACTTTGAAGTTTACACTGCTCTATCCTAATTCACACTCTAACACTTTGTTATTTACATCACACACATCATTCACATCTATCTTCACATATCATACATCCCTCAACAACTTCAAGACTCATTTATACCGTCCTCAACCTTGAAACCATTCTCCAAGGTCAGCTATGCACCTCAATCGTGCAAATTCAAATTAGGTATGCACCCAAAAATTATCGTGGTGGATAGGAATGAAGGAAACCCACACCAATCCTTAGCTAGGGACCAAATTTTTCCTAGCATGCCTTAACATGCTTCCACAAACTTCGAAGACACTTCACATGTAGTTTAAACCCAAATTTGATTGTTACCCATGTAACACAATTAAAATTTTAAGTACACACTCCTTTGATCAATCTAAAACTCCCAAACAACAAACTTCACCTAAAAGTGATCCAAAAACATCCTAGAAACCAACAAAATCCTTCACAACAAATCTCACCTAAAGAATATAAACATTTTGTTCATCCATAAAACACTACTAAACACTCTAACTCAAAATACCAGCTTCTAGTACACCAAACCATGAATCCTCTTGAAACGAGCAAGATACTAGCACCAACAACCTTCCTTTAGAACTACAAGTCCTGGAATGCAAATGCAGAGAAATGAGAAGCAAATACATTAATACCAAACACCTCTATAATGCACAGTTCACACATTGGTGAACACAACTTCTTCTCACAATGATCCATCACCATAAATTCTAAATATAGCATATTTGAACATCTCTCACCATCATATTCAAACCACATAAGTGGATCTTCAACCTAGAAGAAATCTGGAGAAAAACCAAAACACCTCTACAACATTGAACACCATTGTTTCTTCTTTTTATCAATTTTCTCAATATCCTTGACATATTCATCATGCAACAAACACTCTCAACACATGTAGTTGACACCAATGACAACACAAACTTGTTGACATCAATGAAAACACCTTCATACTTGAAAAAATCCCCCCCTTGTCATTAACGGTGACACAAGATGTGAAAAACCATCAAAGACACATATACTAGCTTCATTAGACAACTTGCACAACTTTTCTCTCCCCCTACATGGATAGGATTTTACACATGATTATCTCTCCCTTTTACACCAATGATTCTTTCTCTTTTTTATACATGCTTCTCTCTCCCCTTTATATTTTATGTTTTTCACATGCTTCTCTCTCCCATATCAAAGGATAAAATGTTTCGCATTGTTCTCCCCCTTTGACATTGAAAAAAAATACTTTCAATTCCTTTGAACAATCCCCCTTAGGGTTACACACCAACCAAATCATAAACCTTTGCACAATAAAAACACTCTCTCCATACTACAACAATGTCACTACCTACTCCCTCTCAGAGGTAGCCTCCAACACCAATCCAGAAAAAGAATGAATCCATAGATTCATTAGACTAATGCATCTCCATATGCATCTAGCTCAAGGAAGGAGTGGAAATAACCCCCAACTTCTCCTGGATATACTCAAAATTATCCTTACGAAGTGCCTTAGTGAATATATCAACAATTTTAGCCTTTGTAGGTACATACTTAAGCTTCACTTCATTCTACAAAACCTTCTCTCTCAAAAAGTGATTTCTAATTAAAAAATGCTTTGTCCTTGAATACATCACTAGATTCCTTGAAATATCGATTGCACTTGTGTTATCACAAAAGATAGAAATAGGTTCATCATACACCAGTCTGATATCCTTCAATGTTTGTCTCATCCATAACACTTGTGTATAACAAGATGGTGTTGTGCTGTAGTCTACCTCTATAATAGATAAGGAAAATAAATCCTACTTCTTACTTAGCCATGATACTAATCTTCATCCAAGAAGGAATGCACCACCACTTGTACTTTTTCTATCATCGACACATCCAACCCCATTTGCATTTGTGTATGCACTCAATGTGAAATCAGTATCCTTTGGATACCATAAGCCATAATCCAGAGTTCCTTTCAAGTATTTGAATATCCTCTTTACTACTGCAACATGTGACCCTCTAGGATCTTCTTGAAATATAGCCACAAGACAAACTACATGCATGATATCCATTCTAGTAGCAACTAGATATAGAAGTCCACCAATCATAGATCTATACTTGCTTTGATCAACCTTAGGAGATTCATCATTCTTTCTCAATTTGCAACATGTAACCATAGGATCACATACCAGTTTGGAGTCTTTCATTCCAAACTTCTTCAACATCTCTTTGGCATACTTTTATTGTGAAATGAAAATTCCTTTATCTATCTAATTGATTTGTAGACCAAGGAAGAAATACATCTCCCTAAACATTGACATCTCAAACTCTTTTTATATCTCTTTTGCAAATCTCTTACACATAGCTTCATTGCCTCCAAAAATAATGTCATCCACATATACAACCACTATCAAAATTTTACCTTTTTCAACTTTAAAGTAAAGATTGTGCTCTATAGTACCCTTGTCAAATCCTTTCTATATCGAGTATCTGTCCAACCTTGCATACCAAACTTTGGGAGCTTGCTTTAATCCATACAACACCTTCTTCAATTTTCAAACCATATCTAGTTGATCTGATAATTGAAATCCTTTTGGTTGTTCCATGTACACCTCTTCTTCCAATTCTCTATTTAGAAAAGCATGGTTCACATCCATCTAATAAACTTTGAAATCTTTATGTGTTGCAAATTCCAAAAACATCCCAATTGCTTCCATTCTAGCCACTAGAGAAAATGTCTCTTCAAATTCTATTCCTTCTACTTGTGAGTAACCCTTACACACAAGACTTGCCTTGTTCCTTATCACTTCTCCATTTTCATTCAGTTTGTTTCTAAACACCCATTTAGTTCCAATTATGTTCTTATTTGTTGGTCTTGGGACAAGTTCCCAAGTCTGATTCTTCTTAGTCTATTATATTTCTTCTTCCATAGCCTTTATCCAATGTTAATATTTGCAAGCCTCACTTACTGTCTTAGGTTCAACTTTATAAAGTAAACATGGGTTTACCTCTTCTTTTGTAGCTCTTCTTCTTGTCAATACACCCTTATTTTTATCTCTAATGATCTATTCTTTAGAATGATTTCTCTACACATACTTAAGGGTTTCAGGAGTCTTTTCTAGAGCTTCTTCCTCTTCATTTTGTACTTCTTGTTTTTTAGCCTTTTATTCTTCTTTTTCTCCACAAGCAGGCTCATCTGACTCATATCCATCTATCACAAATGAATTCTACAAATATTCATCAACTTTAACACTTGCACTCTCAACAATCTTTCTTAGCGTCTTGTTATAACATCTATATCTTTTGCTTCCAATAGAATATCCAAGGAAGATACCTTTATTATACTTTGCATCAAACTTTCCTAAGTTTTCATCATCTCTTTTGATATAAAATTTTCTTCCAAACATTCTAAAGTACTTGACAGTAGGAACCCTTCCATACCACAACTCATAGGGAGTCTTTGTGTTGTTAGGTTTTTCTTGAAATTTGTTAAGTATGTAAAAATCAATATGTATTTCTTCTCTCCATTAGACCTCTAGTAGATTAGCTTCTTTCATCATAGTCCTTGCAGCCTCTTGAATAGTCTTGTTTTTCCTTTCAACCACTCCATTTTGCTAAGGAGTCCTAGGGGCAGAAAAATGCATGTTTATGCCATGATTCTCACAAAACATGTTAAACTAATTAGAAGTAAACTCTTCACCTCTATCCAATCTCAGAAATTTGATTTTCAAATCCATCTCATTCTCATCCATAGCTTTAAATGCTTTGAATCTATCCAGGGCTTCAAATTTATCTCTAAGAAAAGTAACCCATGTTGTTCTAGTGTAATCATCAATCAAAAGAATGAAATACCTATCACCTTGTAGACTTCTCACTCTTGTAGGACCACACAAGTCTGTGTGCACCAATTATAGTAATTAGGTAGAAGATTTTTCTTCCCAAAGATTCTCCTTGTTTGCTTCCCAAACTGACACTCCCTACATATAACATTGATAGGCATTGTAATTCTAGGAAAATCTCTCACAAATTGTATTGAACTAATTCTCACTAGATTTTCAAAATTGATGTGACACATCCTCCTATTCCATAGAAAAATTTCATTGGTCTGAGTCATAAAACAGTGACCATCAACACCTTTAAGCTGATAGATGTTTCCTTTTGTCCTCTTTCCAACAACAATCATAGTTTTAGACCCTTTTCTAATCTCACACATTATCATGAAACATAAGATTTTATCCTTTGCTACATATCTAACCAACACTTAAAAGGTTATGCCTTAAATCCTTAACATAATAAACATCATTAGTATGATGCTTTCCATTTTACCTTTGCTACATATCTAACCAACACTTAAAAGGTTATGCCTTAAATCCTTAACATAATAAACATCATTAGTATTATGCTTTCCACCAAAACTAATTGAACCAATCCACAAATTTTAGCACCCAAATCATCTCCAAATTTAACAAATCCTCCATCATATTTTCAAAGCTTAACAAACTTACTTTTACCTCTATTCATATGATTTAAGCATCCACTATCAATGATCCAATAGTTCTTATCCTATCTAATATGAAAAGTAGATACCAAAGTACCTCCAACCTTAGCCTTTTTCTTTATCTTCGGACCACTTTCCTTCACACATCTTTCAAATTTAGTTGAATTTGATTCATCTTTCAAAGCCATGAACAAGCATGCATTAACATCATCATCCTCATAATTAGATTCATAGTAAAAAATACTCACATCTTCTCTAACATAATAGCTCTTCTTAATCATCTTACCTTTGTTTTCCTTGTTCTTATAATTCACAGCTTTGTTATGACATCTTGAAGCATAGAGACCTATCTATCCATAACTGAAACATTTGAAAGGTAATTTATCTTTGTACTTATCAGTACCCTTTTCATTCTTCTCACAAAGTTAGCCTCCACATCATCAATATTATCTTCATTTGCATCACCAACCATTTGTGATTTTTCAATCTTTTGTGATTTTCCATCCTTAAAAGTAGTCTCAATTTTTATACCACTATTAGTGCCATATTCTCACATTTCATATGCAGTTAGTGCTCCAAATAACTCATCTCTAGTATAAGTATTATAATCTGCATATTCCTTAATGGCATAAACTTTACTATTGTAAGCTTTAGTAAGAGTTCTGAGAATTTTCTTTACCACTTTAGGTTCTTTGAATTTTGATCCAAGACCTCTCATTGCAATGGCAAGTTCATCAACCCTCTGCATGTAGCTTGTAGCTGATTCATCTTCAACCATTCACAAATTCTCAAACTGTGTCTTCAAGTTATGCAACTTAGCTTGCTTAACCTTATCATTTCCTTCATGAATACTTTGTAGCTTATCCCAAACCTCTTTATTAGTTATAAGTCCATAACTTTCATTAATTCAGTATGTGAAAGACTACTCAAAAGAACAAACCTTGTCTTACCATTTGTTTCATAAGCCTTGATCTCATCATTTATGCTCAAATCATTATTAGGAATCTTGTATGTAATATTCACTTGTCTTAAGACATCATACCCAATAAATAATAGGTATCCTTCCATCTTTGTCTTCTAGTATGCATAATCCATGCCACCAAACCTAGGCATCTCTAGCTTGTTCACCATCCCACATCTACCTCAAGCGGTTAAGCTTTTCTACAAGGAACCTCACTCTAATACCAATTGTTAAATAAACAAGACAACTCAAAGGGGGGTTGAATCAGTTGTATCTATTTAAAACATCAAAACCCTTAGCACTAATCAAATCCACATGCATTCATTGAACCCTTATTTTGTTATGAAGTTTAAACATGAAATGTAGATAACTAAAATTGAAACAACAACATACACAAGAGAACACCAAATTTACATGGAAAAAACAATGAGGGAAAACCACAGTGAGGATTATCTCACACTATAAATAACTATAAAAATGATACAAGGGCTCACTGCCAAAATAGGAAACACTATCCACAAAGGCTCACAACCAAGCCACACTGCCATAATATGAAAAGGAAGATACAAGAGAAATGTTACATAGAGAACTTCTCAATGCAATAGATAATCCACCACAAATGCTCCAACACCTTCGCAACCTTGTTTGAATGATTATGAACACCTTCAACTCATTGCATTCAAAAGTCCAACACTTTGAAGTTAACACTGCTTTGATCAAATTCGCACTCTAACACATCACACACATCATTCACATCTACCCTTTCATGCTCTTCAACCCTCAACATCTTCAACACTCATTTATACTATCCTCAACCTTGAAAACCTTCTCCAAGGTCAACTATGCACCTCAATTGTGAAAATTCAAATTAGGTTGGCACCCAAACATTCCTGTGGTGGATAGGAATGAAGGCGACCCACACAGATCCTTAGCTAGGACCCAAATATATCCTAATACATCTCAATAAGCTTCCACAAACCTTGAAGATGCTTCACATGAAGTGTAAACACTAGGTCAATTGTTACTCGTGCAAACACTATTAAGCATTAAGTACACACTTCCTTTGTTCAACCTGAAACTCTCATACAACAAAATTCATGTGAACATGATCCACAAACATCCTGGAAACCAACAGACTCCTTTGCAACAAATCTCACCTAAAGATTATAAACATTATGTTCACCCAGACAACACTTCAAATATTGTTAACACTTTGTATCTCAAAAACCTATCCTTTGGAGTGCCAAATCACAAATTCTCTTGACCTAAGCAAGAGACCAGCATTGACAGCCTTCCTTCAGAACCACGAGTCCTTAAACACATATGTAGAGAAATGCAGAGCAAATACATTTCTCCTAGAAACCTTTGCAATGCACAGTTCACACACAAATGAACACAACTTTTGTACAACAATCCATCACCTTAAATTATGAATATAGCATCTTTGAACATCTCTCATAATCATATCCAAACAACAAAAGCAAATATTTAACCAAGAAGAAATGCAAAGCAAAACCAGAACAACTCTACAACACTGAACACCTTTACAATACACTATTTCCTTTTTTTTCTTTACAATTTTGTCAATATCCTTGACATCTTCGACATATTTAGAAGCTTATCAAAGCAACACCAGAGGTTGGAACTAGTATCTTTACTAATGACAACATAATGCAACTAATCAAAGCATAGACAACACCTTCTGCAACAATCTCTCACAGTTGACATCAATGACAACACCTTCATACTTGTAACAATGTGTTTGCACTATAACTTGGCTTGGATATCACCAACCCTTAAGGTTGGTTTTTTCTTAGGTATCCAACTCAAAGGGTTGGAATAGCATGTCAACACCCAAAGACATGATTTTTAATAAAATGTACAAAAAAACAAAATGTTGAACATGATTTCCATTAATTTTGTACATATTTTAATATTGATATGAAACATTATCATAGTAATGATAAGCTCTCTTACCATTCTAACCATGTAATTTTTTCTACATTTCTAATACGTTAAGGTTTTGATCTTCAATTTCTTTTGCTAATGTCTTCCTTTTTTCCAAAAACCTATGTATAATATATTTAGTGTCACTTTTTATCTATTTAGCCAAATATGAAATAAATTATATTTTTACATTCTATAATCTATTCTATACACTCTCTTACCATTCTAACCAGTGTAAATTTTTCTAACATTTCTAATAAACGTTAAGAGTTTTGATCTTCAATTTTTCATTTTTTTGCTAATGTCTTATTTTCCTTTTTTCCAAAAACCTATGTAATAATAATATTTAGTGATCACTTTTTTATATCTAATTTAGCCAAATATGAAATAAATTATATTTTTAAAACATACATAAAACTTAAAATAATCTATTCTATACCATAATCATTTTAAAAATAATATCTAAATCTCAGCATTTTGATAGGTGTAAAGGAGACGCTAAAAAAAAAGGGGGTTTGATCTAAGGTGATTTGATGGAACTCAAGGCTTAAATCATTATATTTTCAAGATGAATTGTCACACTTTGAAGATTAGTTAAAAAAATAACAAAAATAATAGGTATAAACACATGATATTAGCTAATTTTTCAATGAATAAAATTGTAAAATACTTTTTAAAAGTCAACATTTTAGGGACAACTCACTAGACACTGTTATATTTTTTTAAAAAACACGAGAAATCCGTGTGCTCCCCTATAAAACCTTTTAGTCTTCTCCTTTTTAAAAAGTAGTTTAGAAACTAGATTTTGAGCACTAAATTTTTTGTTCCTATCACATCTTCAAATTTTGAGCATCATTATCTTCAATTTCTCATCCAAAGATTAGTTTTTGCTGATTTAAAAAAAAAATGGTCACTTTTGACCCCTTTTGGTCCCTAATTTCCATGCACATACCCTACCACAATAATTACAAACTTTTTTTAAGAATGAATAATACCTAAGTCACACCCAATCTAGTTGACAACACTACATCCATTAGATTGAATCATATGCTTATATACACTCAATAATGATAATATTCTCAAACTTATGATTTTATTTACCTCACAATGAAAATCAATATTCTTATAATAGTCCAGTTCACTAATTAGCTAGTATTCCCAAATGCAACTTATAACTAAATATGATCTTAATAGCTACCAGTAAGTGATCCCATACATAACAATAATAAATAGTTGTAAATAAACACTTATAATTAGATTTAAGTTCAATTGACCTTGCACCTAATTACCTAGAACAATATGTAATATTGCTAAGGAACCTACTTGTGTTGATGAAAAACATAGTTCTTATCACTTAATGGGCCCCATATTAATAGTTATGTTTCATATGCAAGGAAATCATGCTACAACACGTGGTGATAAAAATAAATTCTCATCAATAGGTAGTGTGAGATGATATCCTTGTTGTGCTAATCAAAATACTAAAACTTTAATCAAGTACCTCTTGAAGTTACAAAAATCCTAGTATACAAGTACACATTAGTGAAAAAATACATGAATCATGTTAGGATAGGTGACATTATAATTACTATCCTAAGTTGATAATTGTGTGTCTCCACATTCTTTGGAAAGTGTTCTAGAGGACATGAGGGACAAAATATTTATTACTTATTTTCCTTTGACAAATTATAATTACATTCAATGAGGTGGACCCACAACGATGACGGTTACAAAGCATCTCAAAAATATATTCCTTTTGGGCATCCAACTTTTGTGTGGGGACCACCCAGAAGTGCATGCTCTCGCATGTTATCCTAGGTTGGGTGTCCAAGATTGCATGTTTTTAGTTTGAGCTATCAGAGCCATAGAGAGTTATGAAGCACTCAGTATTGACCATTTTTTATTGGTTATGAGTTAGGTGCCCATGTGAAGGCCTTGTGAGCATTTAATAATGTTCACCATGTTTTTGGGCTATCCACTAAGGGGGGCATGGGTTTTTTCCAAGTAGTTTTTCTTGTTGTTTTGAGATGCCATTGGTGGTATTCTCTCTCGCAAGCTTCTATATATTAGAGCATTGAGATGGTGGTTTAAAGAGTTTGTTTGTAGGTTGTCAAAGTAACAAATTGTTTCTAGGTTACAAAGATGATTGTTGTATTGATGTACTTCCTTGAAGACTAATACAAATATTGGATATCTTTGGGTGTGGATTTTTTCCCACAAGGGTTTCTCCACATATATCTTGTGTCACTTGTTGTATTGCTGATTTTTCTTTCATTGTTGCAATTGCTAATCACATATCATAATATTGGTAATCTTGGATATATAATTTTAGATTTACAAACACATATTTAAGTTCATATTGCTGAAAGTTTTACCTTGGATTTCCAACATTTGGTATTAGAGTTAATGGTTCTATTAAGAGAGGGACACCGTTTCTTTTAAGTGTTGAAGGTTTTTTTGTTGCAGTGGGAGCTTGTGCATTATGGGTTTTGTAGATTTATAAAAAGGATTGAAAACCATGGCTTCTACCTTTTGTATAGATATCAATAAATTCAATGGTATTGGTTACAAGATGTGGATGTTAAATATGGAGGATCTCCTTGAATAGAGAGATCAGTGGTTGGTTGTTTCAAGTGAAAATAAACTAGAATCAACATTTGATGAAGATTGGAAGAAAATAGACAATGAACAATGAAACATTTGGTTGTGTCTTGTAGATTCCATCCTCTTGAATGTTTCAAAAGAATCTACTGCATATAATTTGTGGAAGAGGATTTACTAAACTAAAAGTCTAACAAATAAATTGTATCTCAAAAAACATTTGTATTTTTTTGAAAACGAAGGATGGTGATTCTATTGTAGAACATTTAAATGCTTTTAATAAGATTATATTTCATCTTACATCTATAGATGTTAAGATATAAGAAGAAGATAGTTGTATTTTTTTGCTTTGTTCTTTACCCAAATCGTGGGAAAATCTAATTATTTCCTTAATGGTGGTGGTATAGAACTAAAGATGGATAGTCTCATTTCTATACTTATTTAAAAATAGATGATGACAGATTCCATGAATATGGGCTCCCAAGATGCCAAGTTGCAAGTGTGAGGAAGGTCTGAAAAAAAGGAGGGCCTAAAGGGGACAAAAAGAGAGACAAGTCTAAAGGACGTTCTAAAACCCTGAGGAAGAGTAAAGTGTTGGAATTGTGGCAAGAGAGGACATGTGAAGGAGTGCAAAAACAAGAAAAATAGTTCAGATACTTCCACATAAAAGTCCTCAGAAAATGGTGATTTTGATGCTTTGTTTATTTTTGCTTACACTATTAGTAATGATGCTTGACTTATTGATTTGGGTTGCTCCTACCATACGAATCCTCATAAGGAGTGGTTTACTTCATATTCATCTTATGATGGGGGAGAAGTTTTCCTTGGTTATAATAACACAAAGAATATTTTTGATAAGGGAAAGGTAAAGTTATGTTTCAGTGATGGAAGGGTTAAAACCCTTAATGATGTTTTACATATTCCAAAACTTACAAGAAAATTACTTTAAGTATCCAATTTGAATGATTCTAGAATGCATGTGACATTTGACAAGTCTGGTTATAGGTTGGTAAGAGGGAGTTGGTGATTACTAAAGGATCTTGGATAGGGACTTTGTTTAGGCTTAATGCCTCCAATTTTTGCAACTCTACCAATGTAATTGGCACTGAAAATGCATTAATGATGTGGCACCATAGATTGGGTCACATAAGTGAAAAGGGTCTTAAGTTCATTTTGAATAAAATTTTAGTTGATGGTATTTTTTATTATTCTATTAGCACAAATGATTTTTGTGAGCATTATGTGTCTGGTAAACAAAATAGATTATCATTTCCTAATGGGACTAATAAAGCTAAGAGATTATTAAAGATCATTCATTCAGATGTGTTTAGACCAGTGGATGTTGACTCTTTTGGAAAATCTCATTAGCATGTTAATTTCATTTATGATGTCTCAAGATACACTTGGATTTATTTTGTGCATCCAAAATATGAGATTTTCACTAAGTTTAAGGAATTTAAAGCCATAGTTGAGAAGAAAACAAATTATAAGATAAGGGTTTTGAGATCTAAAAATAGGGGTGAATATTGTTCTAGGGAATTTGTTGATTTTTGTAAGCATGTTGTATTGTTTAAAAAAAGACTACTCCTTATACACCCCAACAAAATGGGGTAGTAGAAAATATGAATTGAAAATTTATGGAAAGAACTAGAGGCATATTGAGTGGTGCTAAGCTTGATAGATGCTTTTGGGTAGAAGCTGTAAGTAATGTATGTTATTTAATTAATAGATCTCCTTGTTCAAATCTTGTTCATAAAACTCCTTATAAATTTTGGATAGGCAGAAAGCCTTTTGTTTCACATTTAAGGGTCTTTGGTTGTGAGGATTTTGTTCACATTCCTTAAGAGAAGTGTCCTAAATTGGATCCAAAATCACAAAAATGCATCTTTGTTGGTTATGGTGAGAATTTAAAAGGTTATAAGGTTTGGAATCCACTAACCTGTAAAATGATTTTCTATATAGATGTGATTTTCAAGGAGTTTAGAGCTTACTCAAGTGAATAACAACCAAAGGAGAAAGATATGACAAAAATAGTGAACTTCGAGTCAAAGATTGAGAAGCAGGAAGATGCACACATGGAAGAACAACTAGATGGATTAGAGGATGGAGAAGAAGAAGAGGGTTCAAATAGTTCAAATGATGTGTAGGATGAGCATACAAAAGAAGAAGAGCAACAAGAACACCTTAATCCTACCCTAAGGAGGTCCACAAGGAAAAAAAATCTAGTTGACAGTTATAGCCCATCAGATTACAATTGTCTATTTTCTTTGTTGAGTATTTATGGTGAACCTAGATCCTACAAGAAGGCTCTTTCTTTGTAAAAAGTGAGTCTTGGATGTAGGCCACGTAGGAGGAGATGATGGCTTCAGAAATTTATGATACCTAGGATTTTGTCAGTTTTCCCAAAGGAAGGAACCCCATTAGAAGCAAATGGGTATTTAAAAATAAATTCGGTGTAGATGGTTGGTTAGAGTGATACAAGGCCAAATTGGTGGTCAAGGGCTACTCCCAGAGAGAGGGAGTTGATTTCAATGAAATTTTATCTTCTTTTGTTAAGTTAACTTCTATTAGATTCCTATTATATATTATTGTTGGTTATGGTTTGAAATAGAGAAAATGGATGTTAAAATTGCTTTCTTACATGGGGATCTTGAGGAAGAAATTTATATGTGACATCCTGACAATTTTGTTGTGAAAGGAAAAGAATATGGTTTGTAGGTTAAAGAGATATTTATATGGTTTGAAACAATAACCCAAGATTTGGTACTAGAATTTTGATGCATTTATATTGAAGTTTGGTTTTGTTAGGAGCAAGGAGGATCATTGTGTTTACATTAAGGTTATTGATGATTGGATACTAATCATTGTCTTGTGTGGTGATGACATGTTGTTTATGGGTAACAACAAGGTAATGATTAGGGAGCTTAAGATTAAAATTTTTGGAACGTTTGATATGAAGCATTTGGGGGCTATAAAATATATCCTTGGGATGGAGATAAGTGGGAATTAGGCTCACAAAAATCTTTGGTTAATTTAGAGTATCTTGATACCATTTTGTAGAGGATTAGTATGCATGACTGTAAACCAGTAAATATTTCATTTCCAATTGGTAATAAGTTGAGTTTAGACATGTATCCTAATTCTAATGATTATTTTGAAGATGTGTCTAAAATTCCTTATGCTAGTGTGTTTGGTAGTTTGATGTATGCAATGGTTTGCACTAGATCAAATATAGCCCAAGCAGTGGGAGTTTTGAGCAGATTTATTTCTAACCTTGGTAGAGAGCATTGGAGTTTTGTCAAGATGGTGTTTAGATATTTGCATGATACTTTAGATTACTATTTGATTTATCATGGTATTGATGATGTGGTTAAGTCATTGGACATACAAGGTTTTGTTGATGTAGATTGGACAAGTGACTTGGACAGTCAAAGGTCCTCTATTGATTGTGTTTTTACTTTGTCTGGAGGTGCAATGAGTTGGATGAGTAAGAGGTAGCCTAAAATTCCATTATCCACCACTGAAGCAGAGTATATGGTTGCAACACATTCCTCTAAGGAGGTGGTTTGGTTACAAAGACTTGGTATGGGTATTGGTTTTTATTACAGGACAATGAGGATTGGATGTGATAGTCAAAGTTGTTGGACTCAAGGAACACTGAGAGGGGGGGTGAATCAATGTTCAACAAGATTTAACAATTTCAATTTTGATCATAAACCATTCACAACATTTAAACTAAATTAGGCATGCAAGCACATTAAAGAAACAATCAAAACACCATAACACCAATATTTTTTACGTGGAAAGCTTGTTAGGGGAAAAACCACAGTAGAGATTAATCCATAATTTATATACTCTATTAAAAGTATGAAGAAGAGGGAATGCACATGCATTTAGGCACACTGCCTAGAGCTCACTGCTCAAAATAAGAAAGGCCCGTTGCCTTACAATATGTTTGGATTACAAAAAAAAATTAAACTGAGAAGATAGCATCTACAAATGCCTAGTATTAGTTCTGGTGAAGCTCAATAATGGATCATTTGTCCTTCTAACTAATTCAACACTTCTACTCTTCCCTAGTCTAACTTGCATGAAAAAAACCCTTAATGCACAAGTGAAACTATGCATGAATTGCTCAAACACTCTTCTAACATTTGCAACACACCTATGCTACTCTTCCACACCTATTCGCTCTTGAAAATGAATTAACGATCTTATATATATATATATATATATATATATTAATGTGCACCCATCAAAGTCAACCAAACTATAGTAAGGACCCAAAACAAAATAACCAACACAAGAAAAAATTAAACAATTACTCCTTATACATTCGCAACATGCTATATTCACTAAGTCAGCCATAGTGAGCAAATAAAAAAAATATTCTACCAAATCTCTTAACTCGTACACTGATTAATGAAACATCACAAAACTTAACGATAAGATAACATATATGCTCAACAATCTATCTTAGGGATCCACAACTCAAACTGATGATCCAATGAAGCATACAGATTGACTAATTGACCGGATGCCCTATTCTTTTTGCTTTCAACCGATAGAACATTGTTCTCTACATTTCCTACTAGTATGAGCAAAACCTGATCTATGGACCAAAATAATGAATTAGGTTTCCATCAATGACAACACTAGAAGCCATATGCCAACAATCTCCCCCTTTGGCATTGATGGAAACACTTAGTGAAAAATGACTAAGTGTCGAAACCAGTGATATGATGCCAAAGTTTCAAAACACAACTTTCTTTCAAAACACTGCTCCCCCTTAGAATGATGAGGAATTTTTCACAGCACTCTCTCCCCCTTTGACATAAATGAAAAAAATTCACTACTTTATCTCTCCCCCTTTGCTAATTAGAAATAGGATCAAAATTTATAGAACTATAACTATTGCACAAGTCAGAAAATGATTTTGAACTTATCTTTCATTTTTGGAAGAAATTTCTTCCAAGCATCTACTGCAATCCCAATGATTATGATCAAGTTGTTGCTTTCTGATGTCCGGTTGATGATTTGGATGAGGGATTTTGGAATTATAATCGCTTCTTCTAACTTTTCTCCTTTCCTCAGAACATCAATTAGTTGCTCCAATTTTCCTTCAATTAAATCCTTCACTTTCCAAAAAGTGTCCACAAGGATGTTTCTGGAAAAGTGAACTTTTGCATGCTCAATCTGCAACTCATGAATCCTTTTCTTTACCATACCTTCTTGGTCCTGAAACATGTTATAATCTTGACCAATTTTTTTCAACTCACTTTCGATGTGCTCCAGCTTGTCCTTGTTTTTCCCAATTACATGAGGCCAACGAAGACAATAAGTGTAGATGTTATTTGTTGAGTTTATACATTGCCTCAACACATTCATTTTCCTTTTAATTTGGTAAGGGATAGCCTGAAATGCTCCTTCAAATGTAGAATTATTTCTTCCTCTTTCCTGTCTTGAGACTCAGAGGCCATAGTTTCCCTAATACATTCAATCACCTCTTCAGGAAGTACATTCTGCAAACTTTCCAATCCAATGTTGTTATACACAAAGTAACTACCTAGAGTACTCTCAACCAGGTCCTGCTCATATGAGGATCTATCTAACCATATATCTAATATGAGCAATCTTTTGCATCCCATCTTTTTCTTGAACAATCTACAATATCTTTGTTTTGAATAAAACACCTTCTTCTTCACTTCCTTCTGCCATTTATACATCTAGTTCAACTGATTTTGGGTCATCCCTTGGAGTGTACTCATCATAATCTTCATCTGGTATATCCACAATTATCTGTTCTTTACCTTTTCCTTTAGATTTAGGAGACTTGTGAGCCAGAGGAGTGTCATTAGCAAATTCTAGAGCTCTTTTCTGTTTCTTTTCCATCTCACCAAAAGAAGATCCAACTTCAAATGTTTTTACCAGAATGGAAATAATAATTTCTCCAAACTTCCCTAGCAACTCTCTAAATAAATTTGCATATTCTTGCTCACAATTTTCCAAAGTAATAGAATGTTCAAAAAATTGCTTACAAATTGGTTCATTTTCCTTCCACACCACATTATTATTCAGAGGCAAGCAATTAAAAAATATAGCATGATACATATGACCAAAGTACCAAACCTAAAGGGGTAATCTGCATCCTTTGTCAGTTGCACATTTTCCATGAATTGATCTTTTAGTAAACTGCATAGGTCAAAGTCTTGATCCTCCATTATCATTTTATGAGATATGTAAACTATGCCTACTGAAGTTGCGCCTTCCTTATTTCTGAAGAATATTTTATATGAAATTCCATGTGCAATGTACCTTGTTATTGGATCTTTGATTGTTGAAATTACCAGCGCCCTTTGATCTCCTATTACTTTGGTTAGGGTTTCAACTTCCTTGTTCTGAATCAACTTCTTTTTCAAAATATCCCCAACATTGCATAGACTAGTTAAATTTCTAATCACATCCTTTGAGATTAGATAGAGTTTATCCAAGGTTAAAATGTCCTCATTCAATCTGTTCAGGATAAACTTGACCACTTATGCATTGTCAAAATAAGGAAACTCATTCCAAATGTCCAAACTTCTATGTTTCACACCTTTAAGCCACTTCAATTCATCGATTGACAACAAATTTCTCAAATCCATGATCTTTTTGTTGCTATCTTCATCTAGATTCACAATTCCTTTGATTTGCTTCATTTTTCTTTCCATATCAAACAAGTTTTTCTACCAAGCACAAAATTCAAAATTCTACAAGCAATCCAAATACTGATGAATTCACTGTGAAATTTACTTGACTCCTTCAAAATTTTGTTGCAAAGGCTCTCCTTATGTTCTTATGCAAGGTTACAAATGAGGGTTCCAAATACCCTTTTATAACTTTGCGCACCTAACCTTTTTACCGCATTAAATATTTTTCCCTAGGAGTTTCGGTAACTCTGTTTTCTTAGACAACAAGAGAAGAATTCATTTGTAGACCTTCCAGATCTTGGTTTTCTACATAAGTGATCATGGACATATTTGTAGACTAATAGCATAACTATTGAAAATTCCCTGCATTCTGGTGCCAACTACTATCAGGGGGATAAAAGATTTTTCTTGAAAAACTCCCCCTAGGCCAATGGCCCGAGATCAATTTCTAGAGGAATTATCAGAGGCTACTTCTGGTATGGGCTTATTTCCTTCATCAGATTCACTCTTCTTTATCCATGTTTTCTTCATCTGATCTCTTATTTCTTCCACAATCACTTCCCCTTTTCCTTTATCATCTTTCTTTGAAATTCTTCCTTTGTATACCATACCTCTTCTATCCATGTTTTTGTTCCTATAGAATCTTGCAATGTGACCAAATTTGTTGCAAATGTAACACACTAGATTTCTTTGTCTAGACCATTCATTCCAATGATTTCCCTTTGATCTGCATTGATTAGCAACATGCCCAAATCTTCCATAGGTATAACATTTAAGATTCCTTACACTGACAAACATACTTCTGCATTCAATTAACTTATGACCAAACTTATTACAACTAAAACATTGACTGGGAATGATGGACTTCTTGAATTTATTTTACTTCTACACTGAGAAGCCATATGACCAAATTTATTAGAAGCAAAGCAGTAACCATTAAACTTTTGAGCATTAGGTTGTCTTACCAGATACCTTTTGTCTTTGTTCATCTGATTTCTTTGTCTGGAATCCTTGAGTTCAGATTCAGAGCTTTCTCCTTTCTCATAGCCAATACCTCACTTATCATTTCCATCCTTCTATCCTTTCGTAAGCTTATCAAGCTTAGCAGAATTAATCCCGAACATTTCCTTGTATTCATTTCTAGTAGTGAGTTCATCTTTGAGGATAACTATCTGTCTTTCAAGTTCTTCATTATTTTTGGATTATTGCAGTTCAATTTCCAACTGAATGAATCCACTATTAAATCTATTGCATTCCTCATATTTTTCTTTTAAGGACTGGGCTAGATTCTCCTCATTCTTCTTCCTTTCTTCAATCTCCTTAGTTAGCTTCATCGCCACATATTCCATCTCAAGCTTTAGAGTAGCATTATTCCTAGCAAGTTTTTCAAATTCTTTAGTTATTTATTTTAGGGTTTGATTCAGGAGGACATCTTCCAAGCTTTTATTTTTTTCTACTTCAGCTGATCACAAAGTTCCTTTCTCTTTTCTCTTGACTCATTGATTTTATCCTTTAATGATTGAATGAATTTTTCAGCATCCTGAAGATTTTCTTTTAATTCCATGACTTCTACTTTAGACTTATCAAGATCATCAAGTGCCACCATAAGTTGTTGTTGAAGACCACTAGAGTCCATTGTATTCCAAGATACACCTCAACCTGTTAAACTTCTATAGAGGAACCTTTCTCTAATACCAATTTTTAGACTCAAGGAACACTAGGGGGGTGAATCAGTGTTTAGCAAGATTTAACAATTTCAATTCCGATCATAAACCATTCATAGCATTTAAATTGAAATAGACATGCAATCACATTAAAGAAACAATCAAAACACCATAACACCAATATTTTTTATGTGGAAACCCTGTTAGGGGAAAAATCATGGTGGAGATTAATCCATAATTTATATACTCTGTTAAAATTATAAAGAAGAGGGAATGCACATGCATTCAGGTACACTACCTAGAGATCACTACTCAAAATAAGAAAGACTCGCTACCTTACAAAATGTTTGGATTACAACAAAATGTTGAACTGAGAAGCTAGCATCTACAAATGCCTGGTATTAGTTCTGGTGAAGCTCAATAATCGATCATTTGTCCTTATGACTAATTCAACACTTCTGCTCTACCCTGCTCTAACTTGCATCACAAAAACCCTTAATGCACAAGTGAAATTGTGCATGAATTGCTCAAACACTCTTCTAACATTCGCAACACACCTGCATTGCTCTTCCACACCTATTCACTCTTCAAAATGAATTAACGATCTTATATATATTAGCTACCAAGATTTCAATCACTCCAAGTTGGCTTCAACAAAATATGAAATATTCTCCAACGGTTGGCTCAAATCACAAATCATATTTAATGTGCACCCATCAAAGTCAGCCAAACTATAGTAAGGACCCAAAACAAAATAACCAACACAAGAAACAATTATTCCTTATACATCCGCGACATGCTATATTCACTAAGTCAGCCATAATGAGCAAATAAACAAAAAAAATATTCTGCTAGATTTCTTAACTCGTACATCAATTAATGAAACATCACAAAACTTAACAATAAGATAACATATATGCTCAACAATCTATCCCAGGGATCCAAAACTCAAATTGATGATCCAATGAAGCATATAGATTGATTAACTAACCAAACACCCTGTTCTTTATGCTTTTTGCCGGTAGAACACTATTCTCTACATTTCCTACCAATATGAGAAAGTCTTGATCTGCGGACCAAAATAATGACTTAGGTTGCCATCAATGAAAACACTAGAAGCCATATGCCAACAAAAGTTCCATATGTTTAGCCAAAAATACTATGTATCATGCTCGTAGTAAGCATGTTGATGTTTAATATCACTTTGTGTGAAAGTGGTTGAGAATGCTAAGGTATCGATTGAGAAGGTTGACGCTATAAATAATGTTGTTGATTCTCTCACAAAGCCAATGGCCATGGATAAGTTATCTTGGTGTAGGAAGGCCATGGGCCTTGATCACTATACTTGATTATATTTTATTTGTATCTCATGGATGTAATCACAATGTATAATGTCAAGTGGGAGAATGTTAGGATAGGTGACATTATAATTACTATCCTAAGTTGATAATTGTGTGTCTCCACATTCTTTGGAAAGTGTTCTAGAGGACACGAGGGGCAAAGTATTTATTATTTATTTTCCTATGACAAATTGTAATTGCATTCAAAGAGGTGGACCCACAATGGTGATGATTATAGAACATCTCAATAGCATATTCCTTTTGGGCATCCAACTTCTAGGTGGGGACCATCCAAAAGTGTATACTCTTACATGTTATTTGCATGTTATCCTAGGTTTGGGCACCCAAGCTTGCATGTTTTGGGTTTGAACCATCAGAGCCTTCAAAGATTTATAGAGGACTCGATGTTGACCAATTTTCATTGGCTATGGGTTAGGCACCCATGTGAAGGCCATGTGAGCATTTAATAATTTTCACCATGTTTCAAGGTCATCGACTAAGGGGAGCGGGGTTTGTCCAGGTGGTTTTTCTTGTTGTTTTGAGATACCATTTGTGGTATTCTCTCCCATAAACTTCTATATATGGGAGCATTGAGATGGTGGTTTAAAGAGTTTGTTTGCAGGTTGTCAGAATAACAAAGTGCTACCAAATTATAGAGAGGACTGCTTTATTGATGTACTTTCTTGAAGATTAATACAAACATTGGATCTCTTTGGGTGTGGACTTTTTTTTCTTGCAAGGGTTTCTCCATGTATATCTTGTGTCACTTGTGATTCTCAACTTGTAGTATTGCTGATTTTTATTTCATCGTTGTAATTTCTTTAAATCACATATCATAATATAGGTAAATATCAGATACATAATTTTAGATTTGGAATCACATATTTAAATTCATATTCCTGCAAGTTTTACCTTGAATTTCCAACCAATCATGTATACATAATTATCTTCTAAAACTAACAAGTGTTTCCTCATATATATCTATTTACTAAATTCATGCTTCAAACAATAATGCTTAGCAATATGTAAGGCTCCTCAACTAAGTTCATGTTTTAGAATTTCAATAGCTCCTTGACAAGGTGTTGAGACCAAGCATACTAATAACCCATAATAACTCAATGAGAGTATTAACAACTCATGTAAAAAACAAATTTAACCACAACCAAAGATAATAGTTCTAAGTATTCAAAATAATTATTAGGCAAGAATTGGTAGATCCTATACATAGTAGTTGGCATTTGAAAAACTCGAACAATATTTCTCACCACAATCTACTAGAATAGTTATAACTAACCCATCAAAAAATTGCCATTTAGTAATTTCATGCATTTATGTGAAGGTAGTGATCTAATAACTTCGATATAGTCAAAATGTAGGTACATCCTACTATTTCTAGCATAGATTTTTATTTATGTTTAGGACATGATATCATACAACACTCTTTGTTAATATTTAAATATTAGTCATTCATTTATGATATTAGAACCCACAAGTATTGTGTTAATGAAAATCCTCTTCAACATTCATGCATAAGGATAGTCCATTAGAAAAAAAATTGTGATCAAAATAAAATATTATCAATAGAATAGAATCAAGTGTTTTAAACACATTATAATGAACTATATTATTGATTAATATGATTATCATACCTCAAATATAACTCTTTTAGTCATGTAATAGTATGTCATAGTGATCACCCAATTTCTAATGGCATTTAGAGTACACTAGTTATCAATTTGAGGTCGTGAATCTACACTAATGTTAATCATTTTATAGTTTAATCAAGAGGATCTAGGATTGTGCTATATGTAATCAAAGTCTTATAACCATAACTTCCTTGATAAAAGTTGACTATCTTGAGTTTATATTGATCATATATAGACTATTTCGTGTTAGTGGGCATGAGAAATATTTACCTTTCACCATCCATGGTAAAGTAATATAATCCACACCCCTACAAGGATGTGGTCTTTATCGTACTTAGAGATACTAATAATTCTTATATGTAATTATATTAAAAAATATCACCAATAAATGATACAATTTAATTTTGAGTTCATGTTAATGACAAGGAGTGATAATCTCAATGTGAATAAAGGATGGCAACCAATCCTATACCAATGTAAATCTTGGTTATTAATAATACCATATACCTTCAACATACCCAAAACACAAGAAATTAAAATTTGATAACCCCATACAACTAATATGAAAACTCCTTAAATAAGAAAAGAAATAATATATTTCCAGTATTCAATATTAATACCATAGTGGGACACAATAAGTATGTACCTATATCTACAAACAATCATCGCGTAATTCTAATCAAGTTTATTACCTTAGTTTTATAAAAGAATATGGCTATCCCTCAAAATATAAAATATATTATAGTAGCTTTTGTAGGATGTATTCAAAATATTGAAGCTTAGAGAAAATACACCAACCATTTAGGAAAATTCCTTAAAGAAAATATAAAAGAATACATAAGGTGACATATTGTTTGACCAAATGCTCGAAAGAAATATGGTCTCATGGAATGCCTTGTTTATGGGTATATTAAAAATGGTTTGTTAAAAAGGTCTTAGAAACTTTAAGCAAATGTGATTGGTAGGTGTAATAATACTAGACTCCATAATACTAATGTCATTATTGATAGTGATAACCATAAGCCTAGATCAACCTAGATTAACTATTTCTAAATGTGGGAGTTGATAATTCAGAATTCAATACTATTTAAGAAAGTAATTGGAAAGGAGGTGTATACTTAACTCTAGGAATGACTTGAAGATGTTTCTAATTTGAGCATTGAAATATGTTCTTCCTTTAAAGTAGACATAGACCTCCATGTTGGGAAGCCTTCCTAACCCCAAAACACCCCAAAATGGAGGAAATAAACTCACTAGCTTCACTATTTGACTCACATTATCTATTAGCCATTACTATTGTGTCATTTCTTGCTAAGGGTGTGAGCATGGTGGTCAAACATGGCCATGTTGGACTTGGAAATGAGGTTCTAGAGGTGACACTCCAAGTAGTTCTCAACAATCAAGGTGAGGACATAGTAGAGCTTGATTTGGATCTCATTAAGAAGGAAATACTTTTTCATCCTCACTACCACCTCCTCTTCAAATAATCAAAAACAATTCTTCTTGCACAAAAAGAGAAGCATATTTATGTGACCGATCCCATACTATCAAAATTTATGCGCTCCTTCTCGTATGGCCTTCATGGCTTCTTGAACTTCTTTCCATAGTTGCAATTAAATTTTATGTGCTCCTCCCACTCTTCTCTCTTCCCCTCCCATGTAAGATTAAGATTTTTATGAAGAGTCGTGTTATGTAACCAAGGAAAACTGCTCATCTTTTATCTTTTCTTTTGCTAGACAAGGTTGGGCTCTTCATGTTTAATGTATTATCCTCCTATCTTTCCAACAAGGTATTTTTTTCCCACCAAACTTCTTTCATTTCATTTTTGGTTCTCGTTAATGTGTTTGTTGCCTCCATGATCTTGCCTACAATGGATATGTGACAAATTATTGTGGCGAGGAGCATCATGATGGTGACAATGACTACTCCTTTCCCACTCTACATGGAGGCACAAAATTGATTTAAGTTTTAACTACTGTTTGTTGAGGAGTACAAGAATGTGAATACAATTGTGGACAAAAAATCACAATGCCTTAATGCCCCACACACTTAGCATAGGGAGTTAACCATTATTATAGTCAATAGTGGTTAAACAAAACACCATAATATAGTCCATAGAATGCTTTCATCCTATGGAGGAAACTTGGTTGCACTAAAGGGGCGATAGGAAGCAAATAAGCTATTGAATAGGTTATTGATCTAGTCATGGTATAGATAGTGTTTTTTTGAGGTGTTATGGAAGGATATCATTCCTTGTTTATGTGTGCAAGTGGATTTGCTTAATGGTTTTGTATAACATTAATGGAAACATGTGAATGCTTTTGGGAAAATGACTCACGATGAATAAGTATGAGATTTAGATGTTACATTTATTATAACAAATTATAATATTAAAATTATAGTGTATTTGTATTCTATAATTTCTAGTTTGATTTTGACAAGTAATTTTTTTCCCTTAATTTTTACTTCAATCAGTCCTTATGCATGTCAATTAATATGAATTTTTGAGAGTAGTAGTGTGTTTTAGATGTGTAAAACAAAATGAAATATAAAAGGATATAGTCATTGTGAATAAGATATAAAAGGTCATTATGTTAAGAAGTGTGGCTTAGTCTATTTATCTTGTGTCAATGGGAAAATAAACTTAAGAGTGTTAGTGTCAATGGGAAATTAGTTTGTAGCTTGGGATGTAGATTTGTAACATTGAAGACTATTATATACAAGGGTAAAATTTGGATATATGATTCCAAAGTTAGTGTACAAATACAAATATAAACATACACAAACAAGCTAAACTAATTCAACCTATTTATTAACACCTATATACAAAACTTTGATTAAGCATAAGGATTGATTAAAACATTGATGAAAATACAAAGTTCTCACCAATATTAATTCTTGTTTCACAAGCCATGGTAGTTATTCTTCAATATATTTGATGATGATATGTGAGTGCTCTTACCAACAACATAGCATTGAATTTCAAGGAGGGATTAATGGATCATATTGATTTAGAGGCTTGTGAGGATGAGGAGATGACAAGCGTCTCCATGTGGTAGGTGCACAGGGAGTGGTTGAAGATTAAAGTGATATCAATAGTTTAGGATTCCCTTAGCAGGAGTGAATGTACAAAATTGAAAGGGTACCTTAAGGTACCTTAGGGGTATGGTCAAATATTTGACCATGTG
Source organism: Sequoia sempervirens (assembly GCA_007258455.2). Taxonomy (NCBI): domain Eukaryota; kingdom Viridiplantae; phylum Streptophyta; class Pinopsida; order Cupressales; family Cupressaceae; genus Sequoia; species Sequoia sempervirens. The sequence continues at coordinate 285,648 of VDFB02306256.1, read as the reverse complement.
ATGTGTACCAAGACCCATGCCTCGTGTACAAAGACCCATGTCTTATGTACAAATTTCCATGCTTAAGTACTGTGATGCGAAGATACTAGTATTGGCTGAATTACGCTTGATCCATGAAGAATCAAAGCATAACGAAGCCACCAATACTTTAATCTCAACAAGATCAATAAAAAATAAAAATAAAAACTAAACATTTCATCAAAAAATAACATACTAAATTATGAAAGCTTTCAAAACATATATTCTAATCCATCTGAAACTTATCTTGTTGTGGGATTGGTGTTTTGTTGACATGGAATGACGACCATTTCCCAATCCTATGATTAGTGAGCCTATTTCAGTCGATTCTATGGAAGAGAATTGATAAAACCATAGTCATTGATGTGTGAAAACCTAATTTATGCTAAAAAATAACATGATTTAAGCTAAGTTACCATGATTTTATGCTATAAATTATCTAATTATGCTATTGCTAAGCTAATCTAAGCTAAAATTATGCTAAAAGATGAAAACCCTAATTCATATGCAAACTAAGATGGATGCATGGAAGCCATTAATGGAGGCTCTAAGCTATTATGCAATGGAAATGAAATAAAACAAGCTAACAAGTGAGTAAAAGATGAGTGTGTATGCGAGTGAATTCAATAGCATGACATTGCAATTGAAAGATGGATCCATTTGTCTCCAAACAGTGACCTATTTATAGGAGAGCGAATGAGGAATGAATGGTTGAGATCAAAAAGCTTAATCAACGGCTCAAGATGAAGGGGATGAGAGGCATGGATCATGGATTCTCATCAATAGATGAGAATGCATGATGAAAGTTAATCAAAGGCTCACACTTGCTTCAAACAAACACACTTTTGACCTACTCACACAGGTCAAAGGTAACTTGCTAAAGAGGTTAAAAGGTTAACTTGTATTTGAAGCCAAGTGACTTGATTGGAGGAGAGAGAATATTCCTTTGGGTGAGGAAAAAGGGTAATTTACAAATTAAAACAAAGTTTTAATTATGCAAAAAGGAGGATAAGGAATATTCCATGAGAATATTCCCTTTTCTTAGAGGAAAATTAATTTAATTGCTAATTAAACGAGGTTTAATTTATGCTATTAGGGAATTAGAAGAATTAAGGGATATTTATTAAATTAGATGATTTAATAAGGGAGGGGTGAAATGATATTTAATTAAATAACTTAGGGTTATTTAATTAAATAAGATGACTTGAGGAATTAAATTAAATATTTGGATTTATTTAATTTAATGAGATGAAGTGTTAGTGTGAAAAGAGATGAATTAACTTGATTAAATTAATTAGGTCAATAGGTGAAAATGATGCAATTAATTAATTAGCTAGGCTAATTAAATCAATTAAGCGAAAAGAGGATGAATTGTAGAGGAAATGATGTTAGTAAATCTAATTTAAATTTATGACATTAATTAGGACATTTTTCAATGTCTGTATTTTTCCCCTCTTTGAAGCGAGGTCCTGTTGCTTCGATTCAATGAATAATGCTTTTCAAATTAAAAATGCTGCCTAAATCAAAAAAAAAAAATCTAATTTTTTAGATGCCTTAATGGAAGAATAATACTGACTCCTTGCCCCCTCGAGAAATCAAGCGAAAATTTTGAATTTTGGGTTAATTTCTTGATAAAGGTTCAAAAGCTACCCCAAGGGTCCAAAAAGGTTTTGAGGTGCAATAATAATGGAAAAAATGCAAAAAATGATGTAAAATTAGGTCCAAATTGGCAAAATTGGTGAAAAGGATAATAAACCCCATCTTTAAGGTTAAATTAGGGCAAAAATTCCTAATTTTCTAGCTTAGATAGGCCAAGAGGGGTCATTTTCAATTCATTTGTGCATTCACACTTTAGGAATTTTTGTGATTTGAGCTCTAACCCTTCAACAAAATGGCATGTCGAGAGCTTCCCAGACACATCTCTAAATGATTTCAAGAGTTCGAGCGGCTTCAAGGTGTAGAACCAACGGTATGTGATTCGAAACTTGATTTAAAATTTGAAATTTTGATGCATTTATTAGGCATTGGAATTTAGATTCTGGTAGTGTCACTATATAGCGACGCCCAAATCATTTATAGTGACACATATGTATATGGTGACACTTTTCTCTATTTAAAATTATGGTTAGGTCAGGCCAGAAGATAAATTGTGACACCAGCTTGTCTGGCAACACACTTTCCAATTTGAAATTTTAAATGTGTTGGGCATCGTTATTTGAATTTTGAATATAGCGACACTATTGTGATTTTTGAGACAAAATTTCCAAATAACGTCAAATTTTGATGATTTCTTAACACCGTGTGCTTCGTGGATACAAGAGATCTTCCCACCATTGATGTTGAGGGAGCATAGGCTAACATTTCTTAAGAGATTAGGTGATCTTTCAGAGTTGCATCAGGAGCACTCAAGAGAGATTGGATTATGGTGCATTGCATATGCACTTGTTATTAGGACCCATTTAGTGATGATGACAACTCTATGCAAGAGACGACACAATGAGACCTCGTCCTTCCATCTTCCAACCGGGGAGGCTATCGTTACTTTTAAGGACGTGTGGTGGATATTGCACTTGCCTATCCACAAAGATCACATGATTTATGATACCGATGTTGGGTTCGATACATGCCTCGAGGTGATGGAGATGGACCAAATTGCATTGGTCACATCACATATTGATTTAGAGACATATAGAGGTCACGTGTCAACCTTTAGATTTATCGTCGCAACCATCATTTCAGGTTTGGTGGCTCTAGAAAAACATGGCAGATTCTTCAGTCCAGGATGGGGCTTAACATGGCAGTGGATGTTATATAGGAGGACTCTTTTTGTGTGGGGGCCTATGGTGCTAACCTCCTTGTACCATGATTTACATAATTTTGTTTACTGTGATGGGAGAGCCCTCAATGTAGGGGTTACTCTACTTCATAACTGGACATGGGAGTACATTGTCGTGCTTCGACTGATTTTATAGACAACAAACATGGAGCCAAATGATCTAGTCATTTGGAGATATCGAGGTGCCATCACACTTAGGCACATTGGATAGATTAAACTCTCATACTAGAGACAGGTTATAGATGATATGATAGTGTTTTGCTGGCACCCATGGCTTCAGATGTTGCCATGGTTCGATAATATTTAGTAGCTATACTTCTCCAAACAAACTTGTTATATGCAGGGCCAGGAGCATACCATGATCAAGTGGTATCTGTTGGTTCTTAGTTGTGATCATATGGTTTGTCCTTGATGACAAAATCACTTTTTGTTGGTTCTCTTTGATGATCAGTTTCAAATTGGTTTCTCATGCTTTATCTTGGTACAATTTTGTCTATATGGTTTACATTCAGATGACTTCAGTTGGTTTTGGTGTTCTGCATTTATTCATGGATAGCCTTGTGTGTTTTCACAATTGATATAGTTTGTTGTGTTCTCATGCCTCGAGTTCCATGTGCAGATAGGTGGCATTCACTGTTTATGCTTTCAGATGTTTATGATGATCAGTTCTGTATGAAGGTTCTTCAAGTGAAGGTATATCCTATGTTTATCACTATTGTTGCATATACTCCTTCACATGGTATTTAGCTTGTTTCATTGGCAAAATTCAGTTATTATCATATGATATCCTATCAGATTTCATTGAGATGATCTCTTTACAATACATCATATTGGGACATATATTTGTATTGCTTATGCACTTAAGGTCGATATCATTTTCATGATCTTCTGGGCTCACACATATTTAATTGGCTAAAGGTAATTGTCCTTGGTGAGTTTGTTTTGATAAACGACTTCATTCTTCATAAGCTTCCTACCCATTCATATATAAAGGAAGATAATATTTTTTTTTAATGGGTAAAGTCATTAAAATTGATTTTGGAAAAGTCATTGTCTACCATCATTCTTCATATGCTTATATCGGCATTTTGAGATTACTTGTCAAATTTCAAAATGTCTCCTCAAGTCTTGTCGGGGTTGTGTCTCATCGAATGTGAAATGTCTCCCTGACTAATGCATGTGGAAGTCTATCGACGAGAGCTTGGCAATATCGAAATGTGATCTCTGCGAGGTTGTTTTGTCTTGTCGACACAGGGTTTCATCAAAGGGTTCTCGGGGAAAGTCTTACCAAACATTACATGGAAGGATTTCTTCAGCCAGACATATTGCTTTCGGTGTGAATTCATAACGAATGTGCAATGTCACACCAACCGGTGGTGGATGGATGCGTATCGGTAAGAGTCAGAGCTATCGATGTGAGGTCTTAGCGAATGCAAGTGGATCTCACTGATGGAATACAAATGGACTTTATCAGTGTGAGATTTGTTCTCTCTTGGAGATCTAAGGTGAGTTTGGGGGTTTTGATATGACATAACATAATTTACAAGATGTCTCACCAATTTTTTTTCTAGTCACAGTGATACACGAGATGGATAGGAGTATCGGTGAAACATAGAGAAATCTATATAGTGTCTCCCTGACTATGCTTTGTCTTAGCAAAGGCAAATGTTGGTTTCATTTCGGTGAGAGAAATTTTTTGTCTCATTGACCAGAAGAATGTTATATGGCTCTTGGCATGACATGATGTATTCGTTATGACTTCTCCCTGACTCTGATGGGTCATGGTGAAAGTGATAACTAAGGGGAATGATTGGCGATTTAATTGCCTTCAGTAGGACTATCTAGATGTCTCGGCGAACAGGTGTGAATTCAGGGTGTTTTGGTATGACATAAAATAATCTACAAGATGTATCCCCGATAGTTTGAAGTTACAATGACATATATAGGACAGATGGACTCATCAGCAAGAAAAACCATGTGTCACGGCGACCAATGTGTATCAAGTGGACTTTTGGTAAAACATAATGATATATATGAAAAGTCTCTCTGAATGTAGAATGTCACAGCGACAAACAGTAGGATGACTGACGGCATTAAAGTTGACTTCGGTCAATTGAAAAGAAAGGTTCTTAGGGAAAAAATTGTGAGTTCACTTGGATGGGTAAGAAACCCTAGCTGCCACCATTGTTATCTGCCTCTCTGATGTAACTTACATGGCCGTTTCCTAAGGTGTTCAGTATAAATGAGAGATCGACCTATTTTTGGCATCGAATCTTTGGAATTTATTTGAATGCTGCTCAAACAGGTATCTTTATTTGGTATGTTCTTTTAGCTATTGATAGTCCTTGGGCGTTATCTTATTGTCTGAAAATCTCTTTATGGCTGGAAACATTTTTCTTTGCATGGTCAGATTTTTGAAAAGCTTTGTTATATTGTCACAAAGTATTTATAGCCTATAGGATAGGCGTTACTCCTGCAAACATTTATTATTTGGCATCTTTCTTCCTGAAAATAGTATGAGGTTTCATTTTCCTTTTGACCTCGTATTCTTTGAAGATCTTATTTATGGCATACATACTTAAAATATTGTATAAAAACTAGTGTTGTAAACATTGTGAGTGCTTTGGTTGTGATTCGTGAATATTGTTCCTTGGCTGTATCAAAAATGTATTGAAATACTATGTATTGAAGATCTGAAAAACAAAGATGCAGAGATATATTGTAATATTCTTTTCTATGTAATATTTTAAGGATTCAATTGTTGAATTCTTAGGGTATTAGGTAGAGAAGAAAAACAGAGAGTAATGAGCTTAACTAAAAATAGAGATATCCTTTGATATAATTATTGTTTAGAAAGTAATTTGAGGGGTTAGTGCTCCTTGAAATTGGTGTTTAAAAATGAGGGGTTGGTGCTCCTTGAGTTGGTGCTCAGAAATTAGCCTATAAGGCATTGTTAACAGTGATTTTTGAAGATTAAGCCAGTAAGGCAGTTTAGGAGTGGTTTTTCTACCCCAGGAGGGTTTTCCACTCGGCAAATCCTTTGTCTTATGGTCTCTTTGTTTTGATGTCATAATGTTTCTTGATTGTGATAATTTTTATCAGTCTGAACATTGTTGAATGATAGTTCCTTCATACCTGCAAATATTTAGTTCAAATATCTTGCACAAGTCATTGTTGAAGAGTCTAATTCAAAAGGAAGCTTAAAAGTTCTCATTTGATTCATTGCTCAAGAATAGTTACAATTTGCTAAAGGTGTTTGTTGTCTCAATACCTTTCTTGTCTTTAAAGCTGCATTCAAATTAATTGTTTAAGAAGTGAGTCAATAATAATCATTTGCACAGCCTTATGAGTTGCACCTGCACTATCATCATGCTTTGATTGTTAATCAATGTCAGCCATAATTGTTTTGGAAAATGAAAGATATCTCACTCAAATCATATTTTCATAAGTTGTCTAATAGACTGAGTTAATGTTGTCATATCTTAGTGCTTTCAAAAGTGATTACTCTACTCTATTGTTGAAAGAAAAGGAAATCAGATTTAAAAATCTTGGTCGAAGTTGAAAAAGTTTAGACACTTATTCACCCCCCCTCTCAGTGTCTGTGGATTTTTTTAAGTTTAGCTAAGGTGATATCTCATACTGATGTAAATTTCAGGAAGGATACATCCCAGGACACGTTGATCAGAGGGTTGTTTGATGTTTGGGATGATGATGCTAAGATGAGTCACTGCCATAAACTTCACTGACATATTTACCTATGATTTAGATTTTAGATTTTGACTTTTAAGTTCTCATTTTACGACTTGCTATGTTTGATTTCTACTTGTTTTGCCAGAGGTTGAAGGTGATAATCGTTTATTATGGATGAAAGTTTATGGTGAGTAAAATCGATATGGGATGGATGAGTTTTGGATTTTTTGGAATATTTTAATGTTTTTGGTATTTTGAAAGTGTTTTGAGGTTGTTTTTGGTCTTTTTGAAAGTTTGTGGATGTTTAGGATTTTTGTTTTTTATTTTATTTTATGAGGTTGTTTAGGGTTTTCTGTATGTTTGGGGCTTTTTGGGTCTTTTGAATGTTTTCTATTATTTTTGGTTTTTCCATTTTCAAATGTTTTTGGTGTTTTCTAAATATTTGGATTTTTTGGGATTTTCAAAGTTATTTGGATGTTTTGGGTTTTTTGAGAATTTATTTGGATGTTTTTGGGTTTTTTGAAGTTTCAACTAGGAATCTAACTTAAAGACCTGTCCTAAGGGCCTCAGGAGCTAATCAAAGATTAGCCTTGCCTATGTTATACATGCAGAGACAATGTAGTCCGATTGACTTGACCTATTTACAAGACAAAGATATGAACAAACAAGAGACAACAATTAATTACAACAGACTGCTAAAGGACTGACCTAGGGTGTCTAGGGGGCACATCAATGATGGCCTTGCCTATGTTCAAGCTTAGAGACAACGTAGTTCGACAAAGAGACCTTTTTTTTGGATTTTTTATGTTCGACCTTTTTAGGGATTTTGATGTTTTGGATTTTAGCCTTTACAATTTTCTGAATGTTTTTGGATTTTAGTTGTACAGGATTTTGCAAATGTTTTTTAGATTTTTTGGATAAGATATTATGAATGTTTTTGTATTTTAGCTAGACAGGATTTTGCAAATATTTTTGGATTTTAGCTATATAGGATTTTGCCAATGTTTTTGGATTTTAGCTATATAGGATTTTGCAAATGTTTTTGGATTTTTTGGATAATATTTTATGAATGTTTTTGGTGTTTTTTGATAAGATGTCCCATGACCTCAAGATATACAAGAACCCAATTACGAGGCATAACGAAATGCCCCCAGTATGATATGTTAGCCTACTTTGATAAAGGTAGGACTAACTGACCTTGGGAATATGCCAAGTAGTGCTAAAGAGTTCATGATACCTTACAATGACAAGCCATGATAAGGACGCGAATGAGGGATGAATGGAAATACAAAGAATGATAGGTCAAAAGAGCCAAAGAATAGATGGAGATGCTTTATTTACGCAAGGTGCCTATTTGCTAGGTTTTCACCAAGGTACTTGCTCAAAGTGCCACCAACTAAAGTGGTTTTCACTAGAGGACGAATTTTTTCTTCTTTACTTTTTTTTTTCAATCTTTTTTCTCATATTTTTTGGATTTTGATCATTTTCATGATTTTTTTGTATTTTATGATTTACACCCTTCATGTTTAGGCATAATTTTTTTTAAGATGCAAGTTTTTGATTAGCTCCTGCAAGGTTTCACCTTCAGGGGTTGATAGTTGGTATGCTCTTGATCCATAGCTTGTTGTTATGACAAAGGAGCCTAACTAGTTAGGCTCAAACTTTCCTTTGTTGTCTTGATCTAGAAGGTTCTGATTTTGCTGTAAGATAAGATCACCTACTTGGAATGACCAACATTTGATTCTCTTGTTATAGATTTGTTTTAGTTAGTTTTGATATACTTGCAAGTGATTAAGGGCATCAAGACGATGTTCATTTAGGAATTCTAGCTCATTCAATCGAGACACTATGTATTCTTCCTTAGTTATTAGATTCTTCAGTGACACTCGCAATGATGGAAGCTCGACTTCAATAGGAAAGATGGCTTATAATCCATAGACCAAGGAGAAGGGGGTTACACTCGTAGACGTGTAGATATGGGTTTGATAAGCCCAAAGAGCAGGATTTAGCTATAGATGTCAGTCACAACCAACTTCATTAACCATTTTCTTTAGAATTTTTAGGATAGTTTTGTTCGTTGCTTTTGCTTGTCCATTGCCTTGGGGATAGTATGAGGTAGAGAATCAGTGTTGGATATTGAATCTTTGGAGCAACTCTTTCACATCCTGATTCTTGAATGGTGTTATGTTGTTTGAGATGAGGGTTTGTGGTATACCATAACGACAAATTAGGTAATTTAGGATAAAATTGGCTATTTTTTTCCCGTTATGTAGGTCATAGGAATGGCTTCAATGCACTTAGTAAAGTACTCAGTGGCGGTTATGATAAACTTATGGCCATTGGATGAGGTTGGAGTGATTTTTCCTATGAGGTCAAGTCCCTACTGCGAAAAAGGTCATGGTGTAATCATTGGTTGCAACTCTTGAGTTGGAGCATGAATCAAATCCCCATACTATTGACACTAGATGCATTTTCGCACATACTGATGAGCTTCTTTTTCCATGGTTGGCCAATAGTACCCAATCCTCAACAGTTTTTTAGCTAATTTCAAATTGCTAGAATGGGACCCACATATGTCATCATGTACTTCTATTAAAGTAGTTAAGGCTTCCTCTTGGTTAATACATTGTAGTAATGTCCCTTCGATGCTTCAATGGTAAAGGGTATCACCTACGATAACAAATTGGGATGCCTTTTTGATAATGGTATTTTTAAGGTTCAGGGTGATATCCGATGGAAGGGTTCCTCTATTAAGATAAGAAAATATGTCATGGTACCATGAGGATCCAAGACCAACAATGACACATGCGAATTCAAATTCAAGGATTTTGAAAGTTGGTACGAGAAGTTGTTCTGCCAAGAATTCACATTGGAGGATGTTGTTCGGCATGTTCGGTAGTGATTTGATTGTTGCCATGGCATTTGCTGCTCTATTGTTCATGCAAGGAATCTGTTCAAAATTTATGTCTATAAAAAGATCTTTGAGATTCTCCACCATCTTCTTGTAAGGAGTGAGCTTGTCATCTTTAGTTTGGTAGTTGTCATTGACCTGATTAATAACTAGCTATGAGTCTCCATAGACTTTTATCTCTTGTATATGCCATTGAACTACTATCTCGAGACCTGTGATCAAGGCTTTGTACTTAGCAATGTTATTGGTACATGGGAATGTTAGCCTGTATGATTTTGGGATGCAATCATTTTGAGGGGTGATGAAAAGAATGCCTGCTCTTGATCCATGTTGGGTGAACAATCCATAAAAGTACATATTCCACTGAGCTGTGAGATTAATTAGGAACACTATTTCATCAGGGAACTCAAATATTAAAGGTTTCTCGTCATAAATGGGTGCTTCTACTAGCTGGTCTATGATCACTTGTCCTTTGATTGCTTTGCACTCCACATACTCTATGTCAAACTCTGTTAAGATCATTACCCATTTAGCCATTCATGGACCGTGAGGGTTGCTTTGGATAATAGATATTTTAATGGATCAATCTTTGCAATGAGCTTGATTTGGTGTGAAAACATGTAATTCCTGAACTTTTGTGAAGTGAAAACTACTGCTAGGCATGCTTTCTCAATGGGTGAATAGTTCATCTCATAGCCTACCAAGGTTCTGCTGATGTAGTATATGGCTCTTTCTTTTCCGTTCTCATCATGTTGTGCTAAAAGAGCTCCTAGTGGTACTAGTGTTGCTAAGATGTATAGGATCAATGGCTTGTTTGGTATCAATGATATGAGCACTATAGGTGTTAGTAGATAATTCTTGATCTGCTAAAAAGCTTTATCACATTTTTCATCCCATTTGTAAGTTATCCCTTTACGGAGAAGATGCGAAAACAAATGAATCTTATCTGATAGTCAGGCTATGAACCTTCTGATGAACCACAACCTTCCTTGTAATCCTCTCATCTATTTAAATGTCTGTGGAGGTTCCATGTCTAGGATGGCTTTTATCTTTGTTGGATCAATTTCTATCTGTAGACATGGAAAATATACCGACATACTTGATCTCGATTACTAACACCATTTCAACATGAATCACCTTCTTAGCTTATCATCACTCTTCATCCCTTAATTAAACAAATAATCATTTATCTAATCAAGTCATTCTCTCTTGTTAATTAAATCAATCAATATGATCTAATTAACCCTAAGTCTCTATTTAATTAAATAATTCATTTTATTTGATTGAATCTCTAAAGTCATCTTATTAAATTAAATAAATTAAAACCTTATTTAATTTAATCTAACCATCATCCCTTTTAGTTAAATAAATAAAATCCTTTATTTAATTAAATCCAAATCACATTATTATCATCCTTTTATTTAAATCAACCCATAAATCTAAATCAAATAGTCACGTCATCTAATCCCTCATTAAATTAATTAAACCTTGATTAATTTAATCCATGTCCCATCCTCTAGCTTTTGCCACATGCACATGAAAATACATTTAATTCATTTATTAAATCTCTATTTTATCTCAACTTGGCATCTTTAGAGAATATTATTTCAAATTTGAAAATCCCTCCAAGTGGACTTTGTCCTTCCAACAAGACATTCATTCCTTCTTACATGTCCTTGTGCATTGAGCCGAGTGAAATTTAAGTCATTCATTTTTCCCTCTTACATGTCATTTCACTATTTTCAAATTCCACCTAATTGCATTTACGGGCACATTCATCAAAATGTGCACATCCTTGGCCCATTCACATCTTGACAAATGACATTTGCCTATTGGGTGTTGAATGATCCCACATTCATCCCATTTTGGATTTCTCCATCTTATCTTTCTATAAATAAGAGCTCTCTCTCCTCATTTGATCATCCATAATTTGAGCAAGTTTACTATACTCAATTTTATCTTTAAGCATATCTATTTCCATCAATTTTATCAAAGTCTTAGCTAGGTTATGCAAATTTTTCATCATGGAGCTCAAGTGAATCTTCAACAAAGTGGATCAACCTTCATCACTCATCAACATTGCATCATTGGAGTTGGGAAAGGGCCAATTTTCACATCAAATTGGCACCAATTCCCCCATGGGATCAAGAGTTTGCATGCTTAATTAGGATTTCATTGCTTTTTCATTGTGTTCTTCATTCTTATTTCCTATTTTGAGCACTATTAATGGATTTCATCGGGAATCTTAATTCTTACTTGCATTTGATCTAACCATGTGTTTGTTTCTTGTGTTTTGTAGGCATTAGGATTAGGATCTACACTATCCCTCTTTGTGAAACAATAAAGCCAAGAAGTTTCCCTGATGTGACCCTGAACACACACTTTTTTGGATTCAGTTGTACCTTGTATTCTTCAAGTCTGTCAAAGATAGGTCCTAGGACTTGTACGCACTCACTCCTCTTTCTTTTTTTTTCCAAAATATCATCCACGTAATTTTCAACTATTTTATGGATCATGTCGTGAAAGATGCGGGTCATTTCTCTTTGACAAGTAGCTCATGCATTCTTCAACCCAAATGGCATCACATTCTAGTAGTAGGTTCCCCATGGAAAAGTAAAAATAGTTTTATGTTAATCCTCTTTGGCGATTATGATTTGATTATAGCTTGAAAAGCCATCCATGAGCGACAACATTTTATGCCTAGTTGTCAAATCCGCAATGAGATCGAGGTTGGGAAGAGGGAAATCATCCTTCGAACATGCCTTTTTTAGATCTTTGCAATTAGTGCATATTTTGATGCCCCCTATGGGTTTTGAGACTAGTACCAGGTTTGAAACCCACTCAGGATAATCTATCAATCGGATGAATCCAACGTCAAGAAGCTTTTGTAGTTCCAGTTTAACCAAGAGTGCTATCTGAGGTGCATCTTCCTTAATTTCAACTTGAATGATTTGGCATCAAGATAAACTACTAAGTGATGTACAACCACTTTTGGATCAAGGCCTAGCATATTTGTATATGACCATGCAAAATTAACTCTTCTCTCTTTAAGGAATGCTACAAGGTTCTTTTGTTCTTCGTCCAACAAGGATTCAACATAAAAAGTGATCTTAGGTGCTTCTTCTATTCCCACATTGACTGGGGTAGCCTTTTTTGCTAGTACCACTGACTTTTCTGGATGCATTACACTAAGGGGGAGATTGAATCCCTCATCCTTGGGCGCCTCAAAGAGGTTTTCATCGTTGGATGCATCCTTTGTTTTTACTATTTTAGGACCAAAGAGTGCCACTAAGTGGTTTTCACTCAAGGATCTATATGTTAATTACATTTCATTTATTTTACTACTGAAGGATTCAATCGTCTCCCCATAGTATGCCCTTGTATCGAGTTCTATGTCGAAACTTGCTTTGTGATCTACCCATGATAAGTTGTCTCGAAGTCCCATGAATTATGAGATCGCTTCATCATTTTTGAATAAATCTAGAATTGGTGGTCCTTGTTGATCCATGTCAATCAATTGCGGGTATACTAAGAGTATTTCAGCTAGTTGGTCATTTGAGACAAAGGATGCTATGGATATCATAAAGAGGGTTTTGTTCTCAAATAGGTCAGCAACATCAAGGGGAAAGTCATCTAAGGTTGTATCACACGATGTAGGTGACCAAGAGGAAGCCTCAACTCATTTAGCAGCAATACCTTTGCCAATAAGTGTGACCTTGCTAGTAGTACAACCTAAGCCAAGATTTTTTAGTCATTTCTCAGGAATGATGGGTTCTAGTAAACCATTGCCATTATGTCCTAACTTCTTATTCTTGTTATACCCCATACTATACATTGGTTTTAGACCTTTGTTGTCATATTCCATGGGAATAATAGGAACATGTCATTCATCTTGATAGAGGAGTTTATAGATATCTTGCTCATTGACGTCTTCTTGATTCAACTCTCCCCACTTGGTGAAGGTGGTAGCTAGCATTTTGATTATTTCTAGTTCTTTGGTGCTAGATGTAGGTTTCCCGTGAGATCGAAGAGAAATAGGTAACTCTCCTAAGACAAAGGTGTGTTTCAATAGTTTATAGCTTCCACGACCATCATCTTGGATCACTTCTTTGATGTTAGGTATGTTTTTCACAATGGGTATTTTTGATGTTGAGGTAGAGGCTAGGGACAACGAGTCAATAAATGAGCTTGATGGTGTAGATCATTCATTGCTTTTGGGTATTTGTGGGATCTTATAAAACTTGGCCTCAAGACTCTTGCAGTAGTAGAAAGGCTCCAGATCTCCATGGATAGTGATTTATCTATCTTCAAAAGGAAACTTCACACACTGATGATAGGTTGAAGCTACAACTTTTGAAGCATGGATCCAAGGTCGGCCAAGTAGTATGTTATAGGGAAGATCAAGATCAAGTACTTGGCATGTAATTTTTGCAATAAGGGGTCCCACTTGGATTGGAAGTGAAATGATTCCTTGTGATATCCATTCTTGGTCATCATATGCTCTGATGGTGGTACTCTTTATCTTCTCAATAGTATCTTCTGAATAGCCTAGATTTTTAATTAGTTGTAGGGTACAAATGTTCATAACAACACCTCCATCTACCAAGACTCTTTTGACCTTGTTTTTATGAATGACAACCTCAAGGTACAAAGCATGATTATGAGATGGTTGTGATGGTAAATCTTGCTCGAAGAAGGTGAGAAGATGGTTGGCAATATGCCCTACCGTAGCTTGAAACTGATCGGTATCAGTGTTCTCAGGAACAGATGACTCAAACAAGGATTTTTCTAGTATTTCCCTATGTGTATGAGATAACTTTAAGAGTTCTAAGATTGATATCTGAGTGAATGTCTATTTAATCTAATCTACAAGATTGAACTTGCTAGGATTAGATGTGGGAAAAGTAGGTTGTGTCCTAGATTGAGCTGGGACAACTCCTTGGACGGTTATTTTGGTGGTGACTCCACATTTTGTACTAGCTCCTTTGATGGTGACAACAGTCATAACGCTATCATAGGAGGAAACTACATTGGAATAAGTATGTTGAACATTGGTGTAATCCTTAGCTTTGCCATTGTTGTTTGCTTTGTTATGATCGGGCATAGGGGTCTTCTATATCTTGAGATCCTAGTTCCCAGTTGGTACCTCAATAGATATGGTATCGTTCTTTATGAGATCTTGGATGATATTCTTGAGTTTCATGTAGTTTGTTATTTTATGTCCTTTGATTTTATGAAAGTCACAGAGATCACACTTGTTGTAGCAGGATGGCTTCTCTTGTGGTTCTTGGTATTTTTCAAAGTTAGGGAGTGTTATCAAATTTGAATCTACCAGTTTCTTCATGATTTTTCTCGATGGGTTCCAATAATTGTGTGTACTTGCATTTGGGATAGTTGTTCTTGTTATCGGTTTTCCTCTATTGCAAGTTGGTGTTACTAATCTAATTGTTCTGAGGTGGTACCATTTGTTGCACAATTGGTTGGATGTTAGCAACTTGATTGTTATTGGGTCTAGGAGCACTTAGTATGACCTTAACATCTACCATACCATTGTTTGTTACATTTTTGTTCTTATCCCATACATGAGGTTTCTCATTTGAACTGGTTGAAGGGCGATTGTCTTTGTAAGCTTGAGTATTTCATTGTGAGATTAGGGCTCTTTCAATGTTAAGGGCTCTCAGAACAAGCTCATCATACAATGTGATACATTGCATTTTCAAGTGGAATGACAGATTTCAATCAAGGTTGGCTATAATGATTCCCACTTGTTGTTCGTAAAAAAGAGGCCACTTGCTTTTACTAGCTCTCAGTCTCCATCATTGTAAGAAATTAGCCAAGGTTTCTCTTGGATTTTGTTCAAGAGTGTACAACTCTTCTAGAGTAACGTTCATGTCAGGATTGAAGAAGTGATCAACAAAATTTTCAATGATTTCTTGGAAATTTTTGATACCAGGAGGCAAATGAGAAAACCAATCCATAGTAGTACCCACTTCCATGCACATGACATTAAATTATTTGATACGATCAATAAGACTTCCTCTCCCTCTGTATTTTTCAAACTTAGGGATTTCAAAACCAGGAGGGAATGGTATCATTGCTAGATTTCAATCAAATGGGTAAGGACACAAGTTTTGTGTATGAGGCTCCTTTGTCTTGCTCATGTGAAGGTCCTACATTTCTTGTGAGAGTGCTTTCAATTGTGATGCTAGATCATCTTGCGGATTGGGTGGAGGAACATATGGTGGGATGAGAGATGTGTTATATGGGTTGTATGAAGATGTGAGATTTTGTGAGAGTGATGAATATTTTCCTGATGTGTTTGGATTGACGATGTTCATATGAGGATAATAGGATCATTGTTGTTGTTTTTGGGCATATTTTTGAGCTAGTAAGGCTTTCTATTGAGCTTCTTGCTATTGTTGCACCACTAGGGCTTTTTGTTAGGCATGTTGTTGTTGCTATGCTAATAAAGTTGCTTGTTGTTGCTGAACTTATTCTTGTTGTGCATTGGACGCTTCTTGTTGTTTTTGTGCTAAGGTTGTTTATTGAGCTTGATGTTATTGTTGTTGTGCTAGGGCTGCTTGTTGTTGTTCTTGTGCTAAAGTTACTTTTTCTTGTCGTGCTAAGGTTGCTTCTTGTTGTTGTTGCTACTATTGTGCTAAAGCTACTTGATATTGTTGTTGTTGTACGACTTGTTGATAAGTTTGTTGTGCTTGTTGTAGAGCTAAGGCATGTGCTTGCAATGTGGGATCAGGTGGTTGTTGAGACATCTGTGAAGGATTAGGGATATTGATGTTTTGAGTGGGTAGTAGATTGTTGGTGAAAGGTGGAGGGTTCCCTTGGTTTAACATTCCTTGCAATATTGTAGAATGAGGTGGAGGAATGCATGTTTTAGGTCCTAATTGATTTAGCATAGAAAAGGGAATTGTTGGAAATGATGACGTTGTTAAATTTTGCAATGGAAATGACACACTAGGACCTTAAGTCGATTGATTGAAAAGATTCCCTTGTCTTATTTTTTGAGGATTTCCTTGTGCAAAAGATGTAAACAAAGGATTTATGATCATGGTACTCTCGAGATTGATAGAACTTGTATCTGAGGGATTGTTTTGAGGTGGATTGACAATGGATGATGTGGTAATGGTAGATGGAATGGATGAATGCACCAGAGGGTTGGATAAAGATGTCCCTATTTGCATTGAGGGTTGATTTTGTGATATGCTATTGACATGTCCTTGTGTGATATTTTGAGATACTTGGTCTATATTGCTTTGTGTGATGGTAGGCATACTTGTGGTACTCATAAGTGTGGATGAAGAAGGATGTCCCTAAAATGTCGAAGTGGTGGTGGAATAGCGAAGTTGAAGCAGAGTGAGTAGCTATTTTGGATCTTCAGGAATGGGAGGAGCACCAAAAGTAGGTGTCCAAATGGTGGTGAGAGGTGGAGGATTTGTTTCAATAGTACCCACAAGTGTACTACTTTCAAATGGTGAGGTATGACCAAAATCTTTAGCAAGGCTGGTTGCAAGAGTAGGTATGTAAGTTTGACTTAGCCCTTGTGATGGAGTTGTGAAATCTTGTGTTAAACTTTGTGCTACAAATGTTGGGGAGATAGGAGCTACACTTTTAAAAGATTGATGTTCTAAAATTTCTTCTCTAGTGAGCTCAAATGGGTTGCTTCTGATGTCTTCAATTTCATATGGTCCTAAAGGAGATGATGGTTGTTGTGATGGTGTAACATGACTTATAGGATCAAATTCTAAAGGATTTGGATCACTTGAGGTAAATGTAACTTTGTCTTTCTCCACGATTCTCTTGTGTTGTGATCTCGTCTTTACCATAAATTTGGTGTCAGCTATGGGAGAGTTGTGTTGAGTTTTATAATGTTTGAACTCTCTCATTGACTCAAACCCAGACAAAAGGGAAGCTCTAAGTCTTTTGGGAGAAATCATGATAATGTGGGATGCAAAGATGGGTGATGCGAGAAGTGATCTTTGCAAACATTTCGGGACAACACTTTTGACTTGAGTTTGATGTTTTGATGTTGGGATAAAGGATGCTAATGAACTTAGAAATCTTTAGGGTAGACTTATGACCTTCAAGATAAACTAGTTCAAAGATGATAACTATCTCAACTAAGTGCATGGAAAAGGATACATTTCACATACAAAGTAGCTAAGGTAGTAGTTGGTTTGATGTTTAAGTCCCAAAGTGTTGGTGTATTTGAAATTTTGCAAAGATAGATGAGGTGAATGATGAAATTTGATGAAGGGGTGAGTTAAATGTTTGAACCAATGTTGACCTAAAGTGAACCTTTTGTTTTGACAAGATCAAGGTATTGAGAATGATGCTAGACCTCTAAAATATCCAAATCCTAAAGACTTAATGATTTAGAAAAGTTGTTGATCCTTAAAAAGATGAGGGTTCTGGCTCATAAAGAATGTGTACATATCAGGATATTTTCTTAGTGTGTGTTCATAAAAGTTTATCAACAACTTGTTTATGTTTTCGTAGAGTGCCTCAATGTGGTTGTTGATCGATTTTGCACTACAATGTCTGAGTTTAAAATGACGACTAGTTGACCTTCGTTTAGGGATCCTTACTTTGTGTGAGATCATCTAGTAAAGTGAACCTTTGTTTCAACAAGATCAAGGTAGTGAGAATGATGCTAGACCTCTAAAATGCTCAAGTTATGGAAAATGAGAGGACAAAGGGGAATGTTCAAACTTGTTTGGGCTCTCCTAGCTCAGACATAAAAGTTTCTCAACAAAGTGTAACAGTTGCAGTAAAATATTGAAGCCCACTTTTGACTATACCTTGATCTATGATTCCTATGTCTGAAATGAAGTGCTAGAGATTTTCCCCTACAAATTTTGACTATTTGATGAATCAATTATGGGAGTTTGGTATCATGTGACAAGATCAAGATGTTGACTCCAAAAGAATGCATACAAATTTGGGCTATACCATGAAGTGCATCTATAAAAGTTTGCTACCAATCTGTCTCTATTTATGTGAAGTGCAAAAAGGTGTTTCTTGAAGGCTTTTGGAGTGAGATGTCCAAGTCTAAAATGAGGACATGTAGATCTTGGCTTAGGGATCTTGATTTTTCATAAGATCATGTGGAAACAGTTTAAGTTTATGGAAGAAAGGAAGATATTTATTTCCACGTGGGTGGTGGTAATAGGGGCCTTCTAACCTCAATATCAGTGTGTTCCTCTTCTTCATCTAAAATGGTTGCTATGTTTCTCCATTGTGTGTTTGTTTCCTTGTTTTCAAAAGTGAAGGTTCTCAAACTACTAATGAGATTTGTTTGTTCACTATTTATGAGTTCAAAGTTTGGCTGAATTATAACACCTAGAAGTTCAAGTTGTTCAATGGGAGCAATCAGTATCCAAATAGTCGTGTGGGGTTCATTTGTCAATTTATCTTTGCTTAAGTGAATTGATTTTTCCAGAAAAACTTGTCTTTGATTATGTTTCCAAACTTGATGTTTATGTCAAAAACATCATAACTTTCACAATGTCCATTTCGTGAAAATCATGAGGGTAAAGCCATAATTTCCTATGTTGTCTTTGGTAAATATGGGTTTGAGATTAATGTCAAGATATTTAGAAATCGCTAAGGATAAATCCTTAGAACAAGCAGTAATATCAAGGCTAACTCGAGAAGTCCATATTTGAGCCAAAGTGTTTGAAATTTGGTTAGTGAATGTTTGTTTTTGGACCATTTTGAAATCAAGCACAGTGTTAAATTGATTCACAATCATTACAATCCTAGGATAGAAATGGCTATATTTGTTGAATCCCCACCAAGATTTCTCCAAACACTAGACAATGCAAACAATTAGAGATTTGGCAACACTGGCTCCCCTCCATGACACACACTTCTCGGGACCACCAAATCTCAAAATCCTTAAAATCTAAAGATTAAAAGGAGTTTTTTTTTCTACAATTGAATAGTACAAATGTGGGGTGGCTTCAAAACAACCATTCTTGACATCAACAAATATTAAGGGTTTTTTGGCTTCTACACAAAGGTTCGTAATAAGGGCATCTAGTTTAGGGGTATAATGATAAACTCCTTGTGAGAGGTATCCCAACCCTTAGAACAAGGTATTTACACATCATAAAGATAGTGGGGAGAGTTATCATGTACCGCTTCCCATTGATCACGATTTTCATCGCAACCACAAATTTATGTAGCAGTTTGGAAGAGCTTGGCATTAGCTTGTTACCGCTTAGGTCATTCCCTTAGGGTGAGTACTTTTTCCCACCAAGGCAGGCCCTCTAAAGGTGAACAATAGCAAGGACGTATATCCATAGTTCGATCATCTTTGCTTGCATGAACAAAGAGAGAACATGCGCTGTCTTTTTCTCACACTAGCATGGTTATTCATTTTTAAACCCAAATTGAAAGATGTGGGTGATTTTGAAAAGTGTTAGAGAATGTTTTTGTTTCTCAAGATCGCCAAACAACATGAGAGAATTGCATACACATTCACCAACAAAGTTGAAAATCACAAAACATAGCAAACAGTTGTCAATTACAACCTTTCAAAGTAGTGATGACTTCAAGCACCAATTGAAAGATGAAGTTTGACTTGTTCAATTTTAAGCCCATTTGAAAGATGTGATACGAGGGTTCAATTTTATCCAACTTTGAGCATTCATTTTAAAAAAAATTGAATTCTAGTGCATTTCCTAAAGCAGAAAGTAGAGAGCATGAAAATGGGTTATAATTGCCTCAAAGCGTTAAACACTTGTTATAGTCATAAAATTTGAGATAGAAGAGAATTTCTTTCAATTTCGCTCCATATCCTTAAAACCTGCAAAACCCTATTAGTCTACCAACCAAAACAAAGTCAGGCATGCATCAGTGATCAGATAAACTAAAGAAATTAAGTCACATGTCAAAAAAATAAACATAAAATTTCTTACCCTGGTTGGGCGTCGTTGTTTGAGATTTGGGCGTCACTCTGGTAAAAACGAGCTTTGCTTTGTAGCAAGACCAGTGAGCACGAATGTGTCACTATTTTGATGGGTGTCGCTACTAATGATGGCGTCATTGTTTGGAATCTGAAAGTGTTAGTCTAGTGAGTTTGAGCATCGCTATTTGCATTTCTTGATATCTTAAAATTAAATATGGATCACCATATTTAAATTGACATTGACATATTAAATACACATCGTTGTTTCAAATTGTACGAGCGTCGCTATGTGGTGATGCTATTGAAATAGCGTCATTATTTGTGATTTGAGCATCGCTACAACTTGCAAAACAACATGAACATGGAATTCAAGCCAAAAAATAGTTAAATGATCGGTTTTCCATCCTAGTGCTAGAATGTGATGCGAAGATACTGATATTGGCCGAATTATGCTTGATCCATGAAGAATCAAAGCATAATGGAGCCACTAATACTCAAATCTCAACAAGATCAATCAAACAAAATTAAAACTAAACATTTCATCAAAACATAACATACTAAATTATGAAAGCTTTCAAAACATTTATTCTAATCCATTTGAAACTTATCTTGTTGTGGAATTGGGGTCATGTTGATGTGGAACAATGACCCTTTCCCAATCCTGTGATTAGTGAGTCTATTTCAGTCGATTCTATGGAAGATAATTGATGAAACCATAGTGATTGATGTGTGAAAATTTAATTTATGCTAAAAATGAACATGATTCAAGCTAAGTTACCATGATTTTATGCTATAAATGATCTAATTATGCTATTGCTAAGCTAATCTAAGCTAAAATTATGCTAAAAGATGAAAACCCCAATTCATACACAAACTAAGATGGATGCATGGAAGCCATTAATGTATGATCTAAGCTATTATACAATGAAAATGAAATAAAACAAGCTAACAAGTGAGTAAAAGATGAGCGTGTATGTGAGTGAATTCAACACCATGACCTTGCAATTGAAAGATGGATCCATTTGTCTCCAAATAGTGACCTATTTATAAGAGAGCAAATGAGGAATGGATCGTTGAGGTCAAAAAGCTTAATCAACGGTTCAAGATGAAGGGGATGAGAGGCATGGATCATGGATTCTCATCAACAGACGAGAATGCATGATGAAATTTAATCAAAGGCTCACACTTGCTTCAAACAAACACACTTTTGAAATATTCACATAGGTCAAAGGTAACTTGCTAAAGAGGTTAAAGGGTTAACTTGCATTTGAAGCCAAGTGAGTTGATTGGAGGAGAGAGAATATTCCTTTGGGTGAGAAAACAGGGTAATTTACAAATTAAAACAAAGTTTTAATTGTGTAAAAAGGAGGATAAGGAATATCCATGGGAATATTCCCTTTGCTTAGAGGAAAAATAATTAAATTGATAATTAAACAAGGTTTAATTTATGCAATCAGGGAATGAGAAGAATTAAAAGATATTTATTAAATTAGACGATTTAATAAATAAGGGAGGGGTGAAATGATATTTAATTAAATAACTTAGGGTTATTTAATTAAATAAGATGACTTAAGGAATTAAATTAAATATTTGGATTTATTTAATTCAATGAGATGAGGTGTTAGTGTGAAAAGAGATGAATTAACCTAATTAAATTAATTAGGTTAATAGGTGAAAATGATGCAATTAATTAATTAGCTAGGCTAATTAAATCAATTAAGTGAAAAGAGGATGAATTATAGAGGAAATGATGTTAGTAAAAATGATTTAAATGTATGACATCGATTAGGACATTTTTAAGCGTCTACAAGTACCTTTTGGAGGATGTGTAAAGTTTGAATGGGTTGATAAAGGTTATGAATGTGCAAGTAGGTAATTAGTTGGCTAAAACTTTAGCCATGATGCAAGAGCATCCAGGGTGTAAGAGAAATCTTCCATCACCCAAAAAAATGTTGTTTATTTTTTATAAGGGCTAAATTTGGCAGGGTCACTATTTTTAGTAAGTTTACATTTATGCATAGTTGGATACAAAGTATTACATAGACCTCCAAAATGGTGAATTGAATCTGATGCTAAAGAAATCACTTTAATATCATTTATCATTTGTGAGATATTAAAATTTCAATTTCCAATATTCCTATTAAAATATTTGAAGTCAAATTTGAGGACCTTAGAGGCTTTAGACGAGCCCAAAAATTGGAAAAAAACCAAAATAGTCTACCTTTAGCACCTTCTCTAGTTTAGTAGGTGTATCAATACTTGTAGGATCATAAATATATCACCTTTAAGAAGTGGGTAGCCTTGGCCCTTATTAAGGGCCTTGATGCTCAAGTACAAAAGCCTCACTTGTAACCTAGCACACGAGAGGACTACAAATTCTTTCCCATGGTCTACTACCATCACATCCTATGGTGTTAGGTCCTAAAACACAAGTCATAATTCCTAAAGATTTTATCCACCTTCAAGTCCAAGGCTATAGCTCCAAGAAGGTAAATAGAGGATTATCATAGGCATAGGATGGTTAAAGATTAACTTTGGGAAGTTGGCTAAGTCCCAATTTGAGATAGTGATGTAATAAAGCATCATTTTTATGGTTTCTATCACTCCACACTACAATGTCCTATCATGTGGTTTTGAAGTAATAATGGTATGTATTGAAGGAGTATATATTCAAAGTTTCAAGGTTTTATGTCTTCCACAATAGACGATATTAATGATAGAGTATCAAGCTAAGTAGAGACATAGTTACAGTTGCAGAGTTCATGTTGGAATGCTCTACATTCCATTATGGTTGATCATTGCATTGTGCAAATTTTAGGAAATGCTTGAAGATGTTAGATGTGTGTTCACTCTGAGTGTCAAGTGGTTTGGTGGTCCACATGTCAAGTTTTGGGATGACAGTTGGTTCATTCAATTGTTGCTTCACCAGTTTTTTTATGCATGCTGACCTAAGGGTTTTGTGGTTGTGCGAGACTAAATTGAGTATGGAGTGGATTCATAGGAGTGAATTTAGGTCATGACAACCTATTTTGGTGAAGAACATGCTTCAATTACTTTGCAAGGTATGTATGATGGATTTTTGAGCCAACAAGTTACGAAGTCACGCGTTCCATCTAATTAGGCCAACCTAATTGATGATATGATTATTTAAGGAATATATACATATATATAGGTCAATTTGTTGATGGTGCGATGAGAGGCGAGTAGTGAGTTGTGAAATGTCATAGTGGTGATCTTGTGATAGTGAGGAATGAAGTGTGTAAAGTTAGTTTTCTGAGCCTAATTGGAACTATATCTTCAACAAATAGCAGATGCATTGTAAGTAGTTCAAATTCGGGTAGTGAGCCATCCTTTTGTATATCTTTTGTAATTTTGGAAGTGATCTTCCTTGGGTAGTGAGCCCTCTTATTTTTAGGATAGTGAGTCCTCTGGATAGTGAGCCTCCTATAATATATTGTAACCGGTTATGATATATTGTGAGCTAATCCTCACCATGGTTTTTCCCTTTCAAGGGTTTTCCTTGTAAATATAGTCTTCTTGTGTTGATTGTTGTGGTGCATGCTTCAATCGTTTCCTTCCATTTCAACAAGTTTAATAAGATGCTTTATAATGCACTTTTAAGCTAATGAATTTTAGGGAATACTGATTCACCCCCCCTCTCAGTATTTCAGGTGTTCAACAGTTGGATGGGGGTAAAAAGTAAAAAAAATCCTTAGTCAAACTAGATTTTGCAATAGATTATGGTTGGATTAAGGATTTATGTATTAAGATTTTGATTGAAATGGATAGTGGATTAGGGGTTAAGGATTGGATGAAAGGATGATGGATTGAT
Source organism: Sequoia sempervirens (assembly GCA_007258455.2). Classification (NCBI taxonomy): domain Eukaryota; kingdom Viridiplantae; phylum Streptophyta; class Pinopsida; order Cupressales; family Cupressaceae; genus Sequoia; species Sequoia sempervirens. Next base: position 261,431 of record VDFB02306256.1, on the reverse strand, counting down.
TAAGGGTTTTGCTGATTATGGTAATGGATTATAGATAAAAGGTTGTGATTTAGGAGATGGATAAAAAATAAAGACCTTGGATGATAATTTCAATTGGATTTGATTTGTATACTTAGGTTAGGATAAGTTCCTAAGAAAAAATAATTTTATTACCCAATTGAGATAGGCTAGGTTCTCAAATAAGCATTGATTCAATGATAGAATTTGATTAAGACATTGATGTTGGTTGTCATTTTTTTTTTGGAGATGGATCGGATAAAAGTGATTAAATGGACAAATAGGATTAAGGATTAGATATGTGGATGATTTAATGGATATGATTAGATGTCTATAAGATTAGATAAGGTATTTTTATTAGTTTAGGTGGTAATAAATTTGGATATGATTTGGTTAAACTTGATTAAAATTTAGATGATATGACTAAGTAGATGGGATATAATTCAACTATAATGGATTTTAGTAAAGTTAGGATCATTACAAAGCTCAATGATGGGGTTGATTAGAGGGATGATTATATTGATGGGGTCAAGGACCTTTGATTGGATTTGATGATTTGTTGTTGGATGATTAGGGTGTTAGATTAGATGGATTAGCTTAATAATTAGGCACAAACCTTAGATTAAGTGATTGATTGGATAAATTTTTTAGTTCCTTAAGAAATGTTGAAGGAACGTGTGGATGATTAGGGTAAGGCTTATTTAGGGATATTTTTTATTGGAGGGTGTTTGACCTTTGGAAACATTTCAATGTTTGAAAATAATCAATTTCAACCATCAAATTCAAATATTTGCAAGTGATTTTTAATTTTGAGGAGTTGTAAAGGTCTTGACAAGAAAACACTCCAAGCATGACATCAACCTAGCTTTAGTTTAGTAGGTGTATCGATCCTTGTAGGATCATAGATATATCACCTTTAAGAAGTGGGTACCCTTGGTCCTTGTTTAGGGCCTTGATGTTCAAGTACAAAAGCCTCACTTGTAACCAACCACATGGGAGGACTACAAATTCTTTCCCATGGTCTACTTCCATCGCATCCTATGGTGTTAGGTCCTAAAACAACAAGTCATAAGTCTAAATATTTTATCCACCTTCAAGTCCAAGGGTTTGTCTCTAAGAAGGTAAATAGAGGATTACCACACCCTATTCTTTCCTTTATTACTTCTCCTTTTAAGTTATGCCATGTACATTGTGATACTCATTACTTATTTGCATGTTTCCCTCACACGTCCTTACACTTTAGCCTTTCTTTATGCTATTTCTTTCTGCGTCATACCTATTCTCATTTCACTTTCTTTATTTTGATTCATGCTTTATCTCCCCACCTAGTAGGCATTTCTCACATTTATTCTTGTGTTTAACACTTGTGATTTCTTGTGTGCCATATTTTGATCATATTCTTGCTTATTTTTTATGTTTACTTTTATACCCTAACATGTTTTATTTCACTCTTGTCAAACTTATGCCCTTTACATACCAATTAGTAAATATTCACTTTCACATTTTGATCTTACGATTCCTATTTTCCTTGTGTTTCAAGATCACTATGCTTGTCTTTATCATGATATATTATTACTTATCATGTTCTTAATATACTTATGATTCCATGATCATGCTTTATGATCCCCTAGACTTTAATCCCATGCTTATGATCCTCATCATGTTTCTATTTCATATTCATGATGATTATTGTATCTTGATGCTTATGATCCTTATAGTATAATCATCTTGTGGTTATCATATTTTTGATCTTCACTCACTAATGTCTAATATTGTCATTTGGTACTCACACACTTTTTGAGCTTGTCATCTTTTAATATTTACTCACTAATGTCTAATATTGTCATTTGGTACTCACATGCTTCTTGAGTTATCTTGTTGTCAATTGTATTCGAGGCATTATACTTTCCTCATGCTTAATGTGGTTACATGTTACATCATGTTTATCTTTTTCATTTGCTTATATTACGGGATAATTTATTTCATAACCCTTGATAATAATATTTCACTTATGTGCTTACATCTTATTTGATTACCTTGGTGTATTTTTATCATTATTATTCATCTCTCTCCTCCAATTCCTTGCTTACTTCACACACAATCAATTGGAGGGGGCCATATACTACTTCTAACATTCATTATGTTCAAGATTTTAGATAGTGCCTTGCCTAGATAAAGTCTTATCATTGTATCTAGATAGAGCCTTATTATATTATTTCCAAATTGTATAAAAAATGACCACATGGCCACATCACATTGGCATTGAGTAGAGTATTATTGTATCACTTTACATACTAATAATTTTTTCCAAAGCTTCCCTCTATGTACTTTTCATTTTTCACAAACACTTGAATTGAATTGTAGATTAATCTATGCCAATTTTGTGAAGGAAGCTACTCATTACATGTCTCTTATATTTTGTAGGTTTCTATAGAGTGCTCATGCTAAGGAAAGGAACATAGGAAGAATTCAAGAATGCCCTATTATTTTACATCTAAACATGTTTGACTATTTATTTTCATGCTAGTCGAGAATGTGTGTATACTTTCAAATACATGCGATCATGTTGGATTCACATGGACCTAAAAGTAGGGGAAAAGTTAGCATACCAATGCTAATTACCATTTAGTTTTCAACTCATTTTGATGGAATGTCTTTAATGCAATTGTACATTAGCAAGTGACATAGTCTTGTACTAGTTTTGGCTCTTGCCTTAATCCCAATTTGCATCTCCATTTATTCCCATTTATACTTATTCACACACATTCACCATTCACCATTTATTATACCCCATTCACACTTACCTCAATACACATGTTCTCTAACCCAACATTATCATTTCATTGCCCACATTCATTTCCATGCTACTCAAGATTGATCTCGTGATGCATGAGAATGGGCCTCAATTTCAAAATTTTCAAAATCTATTTCTAAGATTCCCATCCCTTCTTGTTAGTAGTTATGAGTTGATATAACATACCTTCATTCAACACATTGTCACATATTAGTATTTAGAAGCATTCAACGTGCCATTGATCCATAGTGACATCAAGGAGCTTACCATTACAACACATTTCAATTTTTGAAGAGACAAAGAATCATAATCCACATCATTTGCATATTGGCCACCCACATGTTTGTGCATGTTGCCCTAAATACCATTCCTCATTATTGACTCACCTTGTCAAGGGGGTTGAATTGGGAGACGATGTTTTCCATTGAGTTGAAAATCTCCTAAAGGTGTTTGCAAACATTGATAATCAAATTTAGCTAACAATAAAGCGAAAGCAAACACATTTACTAAAGCCACATTCTACTAGATCACTTATGTGCAACGTAAATCATTTTTGTGTATTGTTGGACCGTATAAGTTTTCATATTAATTATAATTTTGTGATAATCATTATATTGAATCCATTAAATTTCTAAAAATAACAAATCAATTATCACATTATTAACATCATCTCTCCATTTTCAATTTAAAAACTAAATACCCTAATTCCTCTCATTTAATTATCATATTTGTTCAATTATCCACCCAATTATATATGATCTATATAAAAGGGATTCTATGCCCTCATATATACTTAGAACCCAAACAATGAATGCCCTTAGGTACTAAAAAGTTTGAAACCAAATAATGAATGAAAATTTAAAAAATTGAGTGTTTGCAAAAACATGGTTTGGGAACTGCAATGTGCAAAGGCGGGAAGGTCTGGACACTTGGCGGGAAGCCTTTTGATTTTGCTAAGTTCTCTAAAGAAAAAAGCAAAGTACACTCCCGGAGTTTTTCTGGGGTTAAATATTTATTTTTATATGTACACATATTTCCTCTATAAAAACCTAAGGAGAAAAACTACGAAGTGTTTTTTAAACCCTCGTCTTTGCTCTGCAAGGGTTTGTGAATTTCTCAAACCCTTGACCTACTCGAGGTCCAGGGATCGATCCTCTGCGCTGCCATGGCTAAGCGTAAGGTGGAAAGTGCGTCTGCCTCCTCTTCTGAAGCAGACCCCTCGTCTTCTGAAGAACAGCAGCAGAACAATACTGATGAATTAGGGCCTGACGACGAGGAGGAGATCGAGGCCGTGACCAGGGTGGCTCCCTCCGAGGAAGAGGATGAAGATGCCGATGCGGATGATCCCGCCGCTGATACCTCTACTCCAGACATTGAAACCGCTGAAGAAGACGAACTCCCTACCGATGACGATGTAATTCAAAATCCTTAAATTTATTTTGACCTAAAATTATACATGCTCTGCTCTAGTTTTCTTTGCCCCCTGAAAAGCATCTGTTATTTTGAAAATTTAATATGGGCATTTGAACATGAGCGCAAGATCGCTCCGAGTCAAAATGAGCGAGCCTATGTTTGACATTGCTCTAAAAAAAGTTGCCACTGAAGAATGTAGCGGAAGTAGGTTATATTTTTACTTGAAGTATCTGTTTGTTTTTTTTCAACAGAAAAACCATAGCAATTACGAGGAGCTCGACTTTCTTTATTTGTTTTGTGAAATCCATACGTTTCAGTCAGTAATGTATGGATTTTGAGCTCTGCAGAATTTTTTGTCCCGGGTTAGAGACATTTCGAGTTTTACTAATTAGAAATTGTGAAACTCCATGTCAAATGTTTCTTGGAGATTTTTGGCTTTTCCTTGTTTAGCAGAGGAATGTACTGTGGAGGAAGATGCGAGTCAATTATATTTTTGAAATGATTTGGCTCAAAGATTTTGAAGGATACAATAGAATTACGGATGCAAGGAAACCGTTTTCTGATGTATCTTGATTATTTGTTCCATTTACTTTTAATAATAATAAATTGTCTATGCTTGGATTTATTCAGGGTCAAAGAAAGCCAGTCAGTGCAGAGGTTGCAAAGCGTGAAAGACAAAGGCTAAAAGAGCTTCAGAAGCTCAAAAAAGACAAATTGCAGCACGTGCTGGCGCAACAAAATGCATCAATAGATGCCGATATGGTAATGTGATTAATTAAATAATTGGTAAACATTAATAATTTTCCACCATTAGTTATATTGTAAATGGTTTTTCTATAAATTATCCTGGAGATATTCTCTGAGCCAAGTAACGGAATTCTTAAAAATAATTTTAGCACCATACAATCTGCTATGATATTGATAGATCCGATAATATATTAAGAAATATTTTCTGCCTCTGTAAGAAATGTTTCTCTGTTATCAGAACAACAAAGCTAAAGGGCGACTAAAGTATTTACTGCAACAAACCGAGATATTTTCTCATTTTGCTCAAGGTGCCGAAGCATCTGAAAAGAAACCAAGAGGACGGTGAGCAGAACATGTTTATTCTCTCAATCAAGCAGTCTAGATCGACTTATTTTAGTGTAACTATCGTCTTACTGAAGCAAGGTGGAAATTAAATTGTTTTAATGTAAGAAATTGTCACTTTCATTATGCTAGGGGCCGGCATCAGTCAAAGAAAACTGAGGAAGAAGAAGATGAAGAATATTTAAAGGAGGAAGAAGATGCCCTTGCTGGTTCTGGAAGTACAAGATTAATCACACAGCCATCTTGTATGATTCTTTTCTCTAGTTGCAGTTGAATTACAATGTGGTTTGGGTTTTTAAGTTTATAGAATATGGCAAGAGCCTGATGTGATTTGAAGACCACCTGCTCTCTGTTGATATTATGCACTCCTTATTCTGCTTCTGCTGGTGATTGTTGTGTATCTTGTATTTGATGTCTGTTCCCCTGATGATAAAATGACTTTATTTCCATGCTAAAGATATTACCAATTAAAGTACTTTAATTTTTATATTATAATGCTAAATCAGATAAAATATGAAACACAATTCTTAGTTTGTATTCGCCTGAGTAGTCATCTCTTTGCCTTTTTCTTAAATGAATGAATATATCTGTTATATTAAAATTGCTATGTGTTTCACTTGGAATAGCTTATTATCTAGATGGCTATCAAATATAGTTGTGACAATTTAGTCTCTTTCGAGCGCTTTGAAATGATATTCTGCTATGATTAAGCATTAGTTTAGCTAGTTCTGTGAAGTAGAACAAGGAAAAAAATGCGACATAGTCATTTTTTTCACGACTCTGAAACATGTGTTTGTTATGTGCCATTATTATCATTAAATATTAAGTGTGGATTTATTGTCCTTCACTTCTGGAAAGTTTCTTAAGCCAGTTACTCGAATAAAATTATTCCTAAGCATATCCTTCTGAATTTTAGTGCAAATTTAATAACATAATGGTGTTGCAACAAATTGGATCGTAGACATTAACCAATTAATCCACCTACCAAATGGCACTGTGTACTTCAAATCTGATTGTCATTTCAACATGTTATCCTATACCACAAAATTTCTTCTGTTTCAAGCTTTAAAGACATTAAAGGAATTTACATTAAAATTTTATGGAGAAGAGATTTAAATTTTGAAAGTGATGTAAGTTTTATTTGATGTCATGATAACTGCTTTGCGAATTTTTCATGATGCTTTGAATTCTATCTCTACTAAAGGTTAATTTAGAAACTTATTTTGGCCCTGACAGAAAAGTTGACTCTGATTTGGTTGCTCCCATTGGCTGACATCATTGACTTACTTTGGGCATTTGTGGATATCAAAATTCAATACAGTTCTTTGAAAAATGTCCAACGATATAAACACTGGACATTGGAGTTGGACAATTCTTCTGGTGGTGCCCACATTTGAATAAAAATTGTTTGACAGTGTCTGTTGTGTCAAAACCTAAATATCAAAATATGTAAGCTGCAATTCAGGGCAATTAATCAAATGTTGTGGGTTTGAAACTTTCATGTGGAAGCAGTGTACTCGCCGGTTAATGTTAAACTGCATAAATTTTATACTTTTGGACCTTTGGTGTTTTTCATGTTTATTTTGTTGTGTTTTTAGATGAAAAACTTTCACATCTGATTAGTTTGGATTTGTTGTGTAATGCAATTAGGCCCATCACATCAGTACTGGAGCTTTGTTACATGAATATTCTTGATTCAATTAGCTTGTTACATTGTTTAATGTGTCTAATTAATAATCTATCAGATAATCTAATCACATTTAAGTTGATTTGTGTGAAATGGAAATAAAGTCAGCATGTTTTGGGAGATCAATCCTGTATCTCTGCAGCACTTTCCTTGACTTTGGAATGTCAAAATTTCCGTAGCTTGTTGCATTGTTTAATGTATCTAATTAATAATCTATCAGATAATTTTGTCACATTTAAGTTGATTTGTGTGAAATAGAAATAAAGTGGGCATGTTTTGAGAGATGAATCCTGTATCTCTGCAACACTTTCGTTGACTTTGGAATGCCAAAATTTCTGTTTTCTTAATTGATTCTTCTACTTCATAAAAAACTTGAAGATTCTGGTATTGTGATTATGATTGGATTTGTTTTCTGTTTGATTATTTATGCCTCAGGTATTCAAGGCAAAATGAGAGATTATCAGCTAGCAGGACTGAACTGGCTCATCCGATTGTATGAAAATGGGATAAATGGAATTCTTGCAGATGAAATGGTAGTGTACATTCTTTAAAATTTAGTTATCTGTTTATGTTGCCTTCTAATGTGTTGTTTTATGCCTTACCTATTATTTTATTTGAATGTAATCTGTTTCTACGAAGGACTTTTTCTGCAAACTTATCAAACATTTGCTTTTCCCTTTTTGTTTATACAGGGGCTTGGAAAAACCTTGCAAACGATCTCCTTACTTGGATATTTACATGAATTCCGAGGAATCTCAGGCCCCCATATGGTTGTGGCACCAAAATCAACTCTTGGTAATTGGATGAATGAGATTCGACGGTTCTGTCCAGTTTTGCGGGCAGTGAAGCTTCTTGGAACCCAAGAAGAAAGGGTGTGTATGTCCTGGATGAAGCATAAAAGCCTGTTTTTAACACTTTCTTTTTAATGGATCAGTAGTAAGTTGCTGATGATGTTTGGCCTTCCTAAATTATGCAGGCAAATATCCGTGAGAATATGTTGGTACCAGGGAAATTTGATGTATGTGTCACTAGTTTTGAGATGGCAATTAAAGAAAAAACAGCTCTTAAACGGTTCAGTTGGCGATACATTATTATTGATGAGGCACATCGAATTAAGAATGAAAATTCACTTCTTGCAAAAACTATGAGAATTTACAGCACAAATTACAGGCTTCTTATAACTGGGACACCTCTTCAAGTATGATGCATCTTTAAACTTCACAAGGATTTTATGTTAACATGTGTCTTGTTTTTGTGTATGTTGGTTCAATAAGAATGCATCTTATAACCAGTGTGAGCAGCCTTATTATGTGTTAACTAATACGTAAATTATCTACCTACTTATGCTTGCAGAACAATCTGCATGAACTTTGGTCGTTGCTGAATTTCTTGCTTCCAGAAATTTTTAGCTCTGCTGAGACTTTTGATGAATGGTTCCAAATATCAGGTGAAAATGATCAACAAGAAGTGGTTCAACAGCTTCACAAGGTACTTTAGTCATATTTCTTTAATTATCTACTTTCTGCTGGCAAATTGTGTGCATGGCTAAAATTTGTTTCACTTGAAGGTTCTTCGACCATTTCTACTACGGAGGCTTAAGTCAGATGTTGAAAAGGGCTTGCCTCCTAAAAAGGAAACAATATTGAAAGTAGGGATGTCACAATTGCAAAAACAATTTTACCGAGCCCTTCTTCAAAAGGACTTGGAGATTGTTAATGCTGGAGGAGAGCGTAAGCGCCTTCTGAATATAGCTATGCAACTGAGAAAATGTTGCAACCACCCGTATCTTTTCCAAGGTGCTGAGCCAGGACCACCATATACCACTGGAGACCATTTAGTCACAAATGCGGGTGAGTGTTGGTTTGCTATATGTCATTGTAGATTTTATTTGTTACTTCAACTAATTATGTTATCTTGAGCTATGCTGTACATTATTGTAGGTTTAATATGTTACTCTCACTAATTACATCATCTCGGGTTTTGCCATTTTCTAGGCAAAATGGTTCTTCTAGACAAGTTGCTTCCAAAGCTGAAGGAGCGTGATTCCAGAGTTCTCATTTTTTCGCAGGTAAGTTGTGGTTTAATGAAATTGTTATTAAAGTAATGTTAACCATGCAAGAGCCTTAGTATATTTGTCATCTTCTACAGATGACCAGACTCTTGGACATTCTGGAGGATTATTGTATGTTCCGAGGATATCAGTATTGCCGAATTGATGGAAATACAAATGGGGAGGAACGTGATGCTTCAATCGATTCTTTCAACCAAGAAGGCAGTGAAAAATTTATTTTCTTGCTATCTACCAGAGCAGGAGGTCTGGGTATTAACCTTGCCACTGCAGATGTTGTCATTCTGTATGACAGTGACTGGTATGCATCTGATATATGAGAAATGTCAAATTAGGTGTGAATATTGCTATTAGAGTATTTGGAATCTAAAATTTTCAGGTTTACAGGAATCCTCAAGTAGATTTACAAGCTCAAGACCGTGCACATAGGATTGGGCAGAAGAAGGAAGTTCAAGTTTTTCGATTTTGTACAGAGGTTTGCCTTTTTTACTTGATGAGCAAAATATTTCCAATCATCGTCTTCATATTTTTTTTGATTTACACTTGTTTATAATTGCAGTATACTATAGAGGAAAAGGTGATTGAGAGAGCTTATAAAAAACTTGCACTAGATGCTTTGGTCATACAGCAAGGACGTCTCGCAGAGCAAAAGGGTAATGAATGATTTAAACAATTGAGTTGATTGCAGTGATTACATGCTAGTTTGTTCTGTTTTTATGAATCAAGGTGTAGACCTGCTACTTATTTGATGTTAGTTAGCAATACAGGATTCATGGAAATTACTTTGCACATTTTATACCATAAAGATTGATCTCATTTTAGTCCACTTTGGTTTTTGAATTCAAAGCTCTATTTGTTGCATAAATGATCTTCAGTGATGGTGGCCTTAGTATTTATTTTACTTCACATGGCAAATATATTCAACAGAAATGTCACATTTGATATTTACTACCAAATAGGTTTTCTGATTTAGTAATACAGTGTATATGTGAAAGTTGGTAATTTAAGTTACATGAAAAGAATTTGTTGATAAAATTTAATGTTCATACTTCATACAGACTAAAAAAGTATAATCAGATTTGATTAGAAAACCTGTACATTTTGTATGTGGCAGGGTCTCTTGTTTTGATAAGAAACAAAATTTAAAAATTAAGATGTTAACTTTATTTATCTTTGCATATTTAGATGTTTTGAAAGGAATAGCTCATTATTTGATTTGTTAAATTTGATTTCTTTTATTTTCTCAAGGATTTAGGAAAGTGCCTTATTTAACATGAAGCGTGGTACTTTTGTAATACCAAACCTTAAGAAGAAATAACATACATCTTTTTTTTCTAGATCTTAACTCAGCAAGTTCCCAGAAGTCAAATCAGTGGATAGAGTCTTGCCCTTCTGTTTGAATTTCTTTTAAAGGTTTGAAATTTGATTAAATATTTTTGGGGTTATTATTAAAATCTGCAATCTTGGGTGAGTTTCATTGATAGTGTGATGATTTAGAATAAGTCCAAAAAAATATGGCTCTAGGTAAATGCAGAATCCCTGAAGGCCATTTTGAACAATGCTTAAACTGCGGTTCTGATGCCTTTCCCTACATTTGCTCAAGGGGACTGGGGCAAAACCCACTGAAGGCATTAATTGAATCCCTACGGGAGGCAGCAGTAGGAAATTTGTTGTTGGACAGACAGACCCAGCAAATTTCTAGGAAAAATAAATCCATGAACACTAATGGAAATGGTGTTTGCTGTTTTTGTGTCTTATTTTTGTAATATATCAATAATATAATCTTACAAATTTCATATCTTGTAATGACCACTAATCAATGTGTCTTTCTGTGTGCCTAGTATCGTTGATGGCGTTGGATTTTTCTTATTATTTTTCCACCAAGGTTGAATATGAACATGACATGAAACGAAGCCTTGTGACTCTGGCTAGGGTATGACAATAGTTTTTGACATGTGGAGGAATATCTGGAGACACTACCATTATTCAAAAGCAAAAATTTTGAGTTGTGATTGCCCCACATTGACAATGTGTGAGAGAAGGAAGCCTTAACAAGCATGTGCATGCACATTTACCAACGGGGTGGGGAGGGTAGAGCACAGCAAATGCTTTCTGATCCTCTCTGTGTTGTGAATATTTATCAATGTATACATTATCAGTTAAAAAAGGCCGTAGAGAACTGACTATTCACTGAAAACAGTCATCATGGTGATGCATCTTCTGTTAAGTTTGTATTTATGCAGTTATTTTTTCTTACTCTATATACGTGTCATCCATGAGTTGGGTGACAAGTAAATGTTTTTTACTGTTATGCCTGAGTTGGGTGATGAGTTTTTGTTTTTCTTCTTTGTATTTTATAAGATGTGAACGCAAAATTTGTTTTTGGGTGCACTGTGATGAAGTTGGCAAATGTAGATTATTGTTTCTACCTGTTTCAGCTATCAACAAGCATTAAGACTAAGTGAACAATTCACTTTAGCTTGTATTGCGATGTTCTATGCTAACAGTACAATTTATTTACTTGATGCAGCTGTGAACAAGGATGAGTTGTTGCAGATGGTAAGGTTTGGTGCAGAGATGGTCTTCAGCTCAAAAGATAGCACCATAACTGATGAAGATATTGATAGAATTATTGCAAAAGGAGAGGAGGCTACCGCAGAGCTTGATGCAAAGATGAAGAAGTTCACAGAAGATGCAATAAAATTCAAGATGGATGACAGTATGCCATCCTTTCTAAATGGACTAGTTTATGTGCTGTTGTTTTGTGTATCATTTGGAACTGATTTATGTTCTAGCAAGTATTTGATAATAGTATTTAATATGATGCTTATTTGTGGGGAAAATTGTATGAGATACAGTATTTCCTAGTTTAGGGGACAATATGTGTATTGAAGTAATCCATGTTATTGAATATAATTAAGTGAATTTAAGTTTCTTTTGCTAAAGATGTTGCCTTATGTTTGTGCAGATGCTGAGTTGTATGATTTTGGCGATGACAAGGTAGAAATTCTTTAAACTCTTGAAACCTTTTTTTTTAAAGAACTTGCCACAGGTGTTGAGTTACTGATCTTTGGATGTCTTGTTTTCATTTGAAACCAAGGATGACAGTAAGTTTGACCTGAAAAAGGTTGTTACTGACAATTGGATTGAGCCTCCAAAGCGAGAACGAAAACGCAAGTATGTTTAATAAACTGATTGAAATGAAAATTAAGTATAAAAGGTTGTACCTTTTTTACGTGTTACTAATTCTTTTGTGTGTGCATTGCAGCTACTCTGAATCAGACTATTTCAAACAAGCAATGCGACAGGGGGGCCCACCAAAACCAAGAGAGCCGCGAATTCCTCGCATGCCTCAATTGTAGGGATACTGAGTTGTCCATATTCTATCATTTTATTTGTATCATAAAATGACTTTTTTCTAACATTTGATTATTTGTTGCTAGGCACGACTTTCAATTCTTCAATACTCAACGCTTGACAGAGTTATATGAGAAGGAAGTTCGCTATCTCATGGTTAGTTCCATTCTGCAGAGTTCACAGCAGTTTGTAGTCATATTTATGTTTTCAACATAAAATATGTTTATGCAGTTTGTAAACATTTTTTATGATTTCAATGTAAAAAGCTATTGAAAAAATTTAAAATAATTGGGTTCACTAAATTACTTTGAATCAGAGAGTTTCCTTACATGGACTAGAGTTGAACAAATTTTCACAACAGCTCTGTTAAGCTTATAAAAGTTTGTATTGTTAATTTATCAAAATGCCATCTAATGTGTTAGTTAAAACTTTAGCAAGTGTTCTCCATTAATCAGTTATCACATTTCAATCACATTACTCTCCCAAGTGAATCTAGAGGCTTTATGGCCTGTGTTGAGAAATTGAAGGCAGCAGACTCAACCATTCAATCTCCCAGATGATTCTGATGTAAAGGCTGGTTCCTTTTGAAGCTTCAAATTGAAATGTTCTTATAAATGAATTCTCCTTGAAGTGCAAATGCTCATTTGAACTTCTTCAAATACCAAGACCAAACATAATTGGATTAATTTGTACTTATTGGCTCACAATGGCTAAAAGGAAAGGATGGGAGTCAGCAATTTTAGTTTTAAAAACTCAAATATTGGATCAGATCTGCGACATGCAGGATTGCTTCCACACCTGTCATGGAATTGACCTAAGATGGGGGATGCCAGATCTCAGGATCAGAGATGGATATGTGGAAGTAAATGAGTTGAATGTATAGGGACATGTGGAAATTGGACAGGGATAAGATTGAATGTATGGAAATGAGTGAAGGTGAGCATGATTGGAGAGAGATAGGAATTGAGGAAGGAGCTAAACTTAGCACAAGAATTGCCACATCATTATATCTTAATTGTACTAAGACAATCAATCAAAATCGACCCAAAACTAAATGAGAATTGGCATGGGTGTGCAAATTTCACCATTACAAATAGTTATCAATATAATATTTTTATATTTGCCTTAGTGCCCCATCCAATTAAAGGTAGAATAAGGGTGATAACTTCATTAGCTGATAACAGAAGCTTGAGGTTAGCGTCTCTCAATATTGCAGTTTACATGATTATTGTGCAAATTTATAGTCTGCCTAGAAGCCATATTTTCTTCCACATTGTTAATCACCAATTCTTTCCACATTCTATTACTGAAGATGCTTAGGAGGCTTGGTAAACCTGTCTTCTCTCTGTCAAGCCACACAATTGAGAAGCTATTCTCTTTTCTATTTTGCACTTATGGATGTCTAACAGGCGTTTCCTTGGCGAATTGCCCAATCTCTATCTCGTTGATCCCAACATCTTGATTTCTCGAGCCAGTGCCCCTCGGCAATGGCACCTACTCATCTTGTATCTCCGGACGAAGCTGCCGAATATTCAGTCCAATTGTGTCTTCACACCAGGGGATTGTGTGTTGTCGTGTGTCCAACATGCCTCCCTTATTGGGCTTTGTTTGAGGTGAGTGAGATGCCTCTGAAACCAGAAACGCATCTGTCATGCAACAAATCGCTTCAGTTGAGAAATCTTCTCAAATTAAACATGCAGATCTGCATTTGAAAAGATACCTCCGAACTAATCAATTTGAAGTGTGAGATCTCTGCCTTTGAAGGAATCCTTGATTTCTTGGCTCTAAATGGGAACAAATAATCTCAGTTGAAATTTATGTCACCACTTCTAGCAATTTGAACGTATTGAAGCATCTGCCCATCTAGTTTTGATTTTCCTTGGATTTGGAGTATTAAAGAATGGGTAGAGTATTGCATTGGATTTGGACATGCAGGGCTAAGTGCTAAAAGTTAAGTTACTGGCCCTGATATGGGTTCAGTCAAAAAACATTTGGGGGTTGTGTTTGCCAATAAAAACATATCAAAATAAGAAATATGTACATATTTGCAGCCTAAAATCAGAAATATTAGGGGCATCTAGTATTGTTAATGTAGAAGAATATTATTTAAGCTCTAAGTAGCCGGTTCGGGTTCGGGTTCAGGTTCGGGTTCGGGGGTTCAGTTCGCCGGTTCGGCAAAATTTTTTGGGGGGTGGGTTCGGTTCGTCTTGGGTTCGTTAGTACAAATTACAAAATATATATATATATATGCAGCCTAGAAGCATGAATTAGGATTAGAATTTAGAATATCACATAACTGATAACATCATATAAACAACAAAACCACCATAAACTTGAATGTCATTTAAAACATGCATGATAAATATTCATTGTTCAAACTTCAAGCTCAATATTACAACACTTTCAAAGTTTTAATCATCATATGGATTCTCTAGATCATCCATATCAATGTCAACATTGACATTAGATGAAGTAGGAAGACTAGATGAATCACAAGTGCCAATGGCACCATCACTAGCACTACTAATGTGCCCATGCCCCTGTTGGATATCCTCATCCTCATATGCAATATGTTGGGAACTGCAAGCATCCAAGTCAGTATCCTCTGGCACTATATCCCACAACTTCGTCTCCCCGTCCTTGTAGTTAGGTTGTTTGTGTGAAAGGAGACGCAAGTTGGAATGCACATATACTAAGTTCTCCGCTTTTTTTGACAGCAATTTATTGCGCTTTACTGAGTGGATGAAAGAATATGTGCTCCAATTCCTCTCAGATGCGGATGAACTAGCAACCTATGAAGACAAAGTAAACAATTAAAAATTTATAAATGGAATTATGAAACTTTTAAAACTAAAATATGAAAATTTATTAAACTTACTTGTGATAAAATTTTGATTGCAAGGGGCTGCAAATTTTGGAAGTATTGTCCATGGAAGTACCACCAAGAATGAGCATCCTTTAAGAACCTATCACGGGAGGCATCAACATCTAGATGATTTGAGTGCACAAAATCAGTGAACTCATCCGTGACTACACTCCGCAAATCTCGATCAGGGAAGAGTCTCACAAATGCTGCCTTGTACCCTTCAGCCACTTCTAAATCTCTATATGGAGGAAGCCTTCCTGGTTGTGAAAGAATCTGAGAGCTGTAGTATTTTGGAGTCAATGCAAAGGCAAGAAGGTGTAATGGAGTTGTCATTTTGTTCCATCTTTCTTCAACAATTGTATGCACTTGTTTGAAGAAAGTCTCTTCAGGGTCTTGCTCTCTTGCATTTATGATGCACTTGATCTTCTCAATCATTGAGTCTATACCATCATATATTTGTCCAATGCATGGCTTGTCCATGTCAGTATAGCGAATCATACTCAAAATGGGCTCGGTGAAGCTAAGGAGATACTCCACACGATCCCACCATGAGTCATCTAATATCAGGCTCTTAATTCTTGTTGCTCTTTCAGTGCTGCTTTGCCTCCATATAGACCAATTGGTGCTAATTACCATGCTAGAAAGTGCTTGCCTAACTTTCACAAGTCGTCTCAAGACGATTGTATTAGAGGCAAAGCGGGTTTCTGCAACCTATTGCAAATTAAAAAAAATAATTAATATTTAAAAATAAACTTTAAAGAAGAATTTAAATTAGATTGAACAATCAAATTATGAAAATCAGAAAATGACAAATGTAAATATTACTTCTCTTACCTTCAATAGCTCCAATTTTGAAAATGTTCTAAAGATCCCTTGAGACAAGTGGTGGTTGGTGACGAACATCTGAATGTCCTCAGCCTCAGTATACAATTGTTTGATCCATTCAATTTTATTCCCAATCTTTTGCAGCATAAGATTGAGTGAATGGACCGCACAAGGTGTCCAAAAGATATGTGAATATCTTTCCTCAACCAACAACCCTGCAGCTCTACAATTCTTTGCGTTGTCCGTTACAACTTGAACAACGTTGCGGGCTCCCACTTGCTCAATGGCTGCAATAAGAATATTAGCAATAAATTGCCCATCTTTTACTTGCCCCTCACAATCCACGGCTTTCAAAAACATTGCCCCTTTAGGGGACACCGCTATGACATTGATCAAAGGCCGATTTTTTGAGTCCTTCCAACCATCTGAAACAATGGACACACCTGTCTCAACCCATGAATCTCTTATTGGCTTCAATGCATCTTCAACCAACTCAACCTCCTTTTCCAATAAAGTGCTACGCACCTTCTCATAACCCGGGCCCTTGTACCCTTTTGGAGCTTCATTAACCGCTCTCAACATCTCTTTCCAATATGGAGAACGAACAACATTAAAAGATAGTCCATTGGCATATATGCATCTTGCTACACATTGGTCGGCAAGGGCTCTACTCTCATTTTGAAATGCAACTTCCAAAGGTCCCTTTGCTCTCTTGTTTGCAAAAGGTTGTGCACTTTGAGCTTGAAGATTTGGAATGGCCATAAATGGGTGGTCTTCTACCACAATATTGGGATTGGGATTAGATGGGGGCTGCATTCCCTTTGATTTTTTATTTGACAAAGGGTGATTTCCTTTTTGGGCTTCCCGTTGATCTGCTAGTTCTTGCTCCATAATGTATTTTGCAACTGTCTCAGGTTGAATAGGGGCATCTTTCTTTCCAGGGCAAGGTGAGATGCCTTTTCCACTTATGCCACACAAATGTGCTTTCACCCTATGGTATGAACTAGAATATTGAACATCACACCCATTGCATTTCCAAACATAACCACCACCACCTGGAAGCTGTCTTATCATTTCAACATACTGCCATAGAGGAGAATTTGCATTTGTTTTGAACTTTGGGTTTGGTTTAGCTATGGAGCCGGAGGTAGAACCCATTGACATTGTGATTCCTATGGCAATTTGTTTTGCAAACAACACATTCAAAATTTGAATGAAAACAAAATATAATAATTTTTTAAAAATTAAAACCTAGCTCTTTTGAATCTTGCACAATGTATACATTCATAGAAGAACAGAAAAAAAAAGATGCAAAACAAAGTTTCTGTTTGTAAAACAAAAAAAAAGAATGAAAAAATGAGAAAAAAATGAGAAAAACATACCTTTTTGCAAAAATAATCTTCAACAATCTTTGTAGCAGCCAATGAACACTTGCAAATCTGTAGGAATGGCAATGCAATCGTTGTAGAAGCTTCAACAATCAATATTCAACTCCTTTTGTCAATCCAACAAGTTAAAATAAGAAGTCAGCCTCTTGGAATGAAAATGCTTGTTTGCAAAACAAATGAATGAAAATGAGGCAGTTTAGGTGTTTAACATGTTTTAGAGGTCACTTTTAGGGTTCCCATGGGCATGGGTCAAAGTCAAAGGGAAGGAAACATTAAAAAAAACAAAAAAAAATCACTTTTTGCCGCCCAGACGCCCGGGTTCTGCTTGGGTTCGCCCGGGTTCTGCTCGGGTTCGCCCGGGTTCTTCACCGGCGAACCAAGGCCCAAATGCAAGGACCCTGGCCGAACCAGCAGAAGGACCGGCCCTGGACCCGGACCCAGGGCGAACCCGGACCAGGACCCAGGCCAGAACCTGAAGAACCGGCTACATAGTTTAAGCTTTATAGAATATTAATAAAGTTATTATATAATATTACAGTATAATAATAACTTAGTATTAATAATAATAAAACTTGCAAAACGAGATGTCTGGCTTTACATTTGCAATTGCATTTGCTTAAAGTTAAATGTTTCCAAGGCTTTTTCAACAAATTCTTTTTGTGCATATCCTGCAAGCATAGCATTCGAAAAGACCACATGTTATCGAGGCATTTTGTCAAACATTTATGCGCCTTGTGTATGCTTCCACACTTGGCATAGATATCTATTAGGATATTGGCAAATTCTAATATCTGATAAAAATCTACTATCAATTTTGCTTTGATGGATATCTGGACCATAGTTTCCATACTCAGGCTTGTCTTGAACTCAAGAGTTTAAAATATACTTAAATTTCTTAATTTTTTAAATGCAAAATACAAGTACAAAATGTGTCAAACGAGTGTGGAGGGGGTCTAGGGGCAGCATCCCTCACAGGGACCGGAGGCAGTGCCCCTGGCACATCATTTTTTATAATTTTTAATCAAGCAAAAGACCATGCTTTTTTAGTGTGACTGCATCTGCTGCTATTCTTAAAAAGTCGTGAAGCTTCATCAAGCATACCATTTTATGTATATCCTGCAATCATTGTATTCCATGATACCACATATTTAATATTTTAGAGGTATTTTGTCAAACAGTTCACATGCCTTGCATATACTTTCACATTTTGCATAGATATCTACTAAGGCATTCCCAACTACAATATCTGATTAAGAAAACTCCTTTCATTATGGTTTTATAGATGACCATACAATGATACAAGGCTCTTATTTATGTTGGCACAGGCTGAAGCATGCTGGCAAATGTGGACTAATTAGTTTAGATACTTGTATGGTGCATTTAATAAAACGGTGTCAATCCTTGTGAGGATACCTATGTTTTCTGTTAGCTGCAAATATGACATTTCATGAGAAGACATCTAATTCTGTTAGCTGTGAGCAAGCCTAAAAAGAGCAAGGAAGTATGATGAATTAAATGTCAAATTAGAAAAATAGAAATAATCACAAAAAATGATCAATTTGTTGTGGTAGGAGTGGAAGGAGGCAAAATTTGGGATGGGTTTGACCGAGTTCATCCTAGATGAACCCAGAGTGTTTGCAGAGCCCTGGCCAGATCCCCTGCCAAAACGAACCTGGATCCATATCCAGGCTGAATTGGACTTGAACCTGTAGGTACAGAGGGCCAAAACGGTAACATGGGTTAAAATCAAGAAACAATAGAAAGTAGAATCTGGATATAAAACTACAAAATAATTTTTATCCCAGTTAAAATTAATTTTTTTATATCAAATGATCCCCTGCAATTTACTGATTATATACACTTACTTTGGTAGGGGTACTGCAATACTCATGTGACTTTTTCATTCAATGAGGAGAAATGATTAACTTGTGTATGTTATTCTATTTACAAAAATCGGGTCAACCTGCAGATGGTTTAAACCCAAATATCAGTTTGTAACATTTTCATTCAACACTGGAATCCTACCAACATGGAAAGGAAAGGTGTTTTTAATCATTCTTGGGAGCAGTTGACAGGCTTTTGAAAATCTGTAGTTGTACAAGATTGAATATGATCTTTATGACTATTTCATCTAACCTAAATAGTAAGGACCTAAAGAGGGCTTTTTTCTGCTTGTGCTGCTTGTGTACATGTTGCTTTTGACCCTTGCTGCATCTGCTCCTGCTTACACTTATTTGTGTAACTTAGAGGCTAATCAACCAATGCCTTGTATCAAATGATTGATCCATTAGATGGTCTATGACCAAAGCTGATGAGATATGGAGGATGATGGTCAAAAATAAATTTAGACGGAGGGATACACAACTTGACAGACTGTGAGTGGAAAAGTTTGGTCAGGCTGCATCAAATCTTTGGATCTGGTCTTAGCCTTCATTATTAAGCCTATTAATATGCAGGGCTTTGACTGCCAACCAGAGATAATTTAACTCAGAAGAAGCTGCACAAAGTGGTTTTTATCTCCCTAACTTATTTGTCACAGCATTTGAAAAAGCGACTATTACGAGCTAGCATTTTTTTTGCATTGCCAACCAGAATATTAGTATGCTTAATTGAATCATTAAGATTATTATTATTTTTCAACCCTGCCCAAGTCAATGAATTGTATATCTTTAAACATATATACATAATTTAAAGTGTGAAACAATAAAACATGGATCAACATACCTGCAAACAGCTGGGCGCCCTCAGGAAATATGTAGGAGACAGGTTTGCTCTTGCTGAAATATTTTTGGTTGTGGCCTAGTGTTTCTTGGAAGTTTTGAAAAAATTATCTGGTTAATATTTCCATTTGGAGATAGCAAAACACAAAAATAAGGATCTCCAAATGATGTTTCTGGCAACTAAGATTAACTTGTCATTTTTGCTTGTCCATTAATTGTCTACTGCATTCATCAAAAAGTCCTTCAAAGCTAATTTATATTGGATAGGCTTTATTTATATTTTGAATGGTTGAATCAAAATGCATATTACGAGGAGTAATTGTAGCGAATCCCTTCAATATAAGTCATATGGTGTTGCTATTGTATTTCCATGTTGCACTCTAAAAAAAACTTATGTGGTATTCATAGTACCACTCATTGACTAGAAATTTCCTAACTTACATGTATTGATTGAACTACTGTTATAATTCCCATCTTTTACTTTTCTTGTTCCTGTAGCAATCAAATCAAAGAAACCAAGCAAAAGATACCATTGGAGAAGGAGACGACACAGAAGGTATGCTTGATAATGTTTTGTGTTTTAGTTTTTTGGACATTTCTTTTCTGCTCTAAGCCTCAGAGGTCTTTCTGTTGCCTTTTTTATTTTAGATGTTGGGGAACCACTTACAGCTGAGGAACAAGAAGAGAAAGAACAGCTATTGGAGGAGGTGAGAATGCTGTATAAAAAGGCTTTGATTATGATCATCGTATTTAATGCTGTGAATGACTGTTTAGCTGACATTAATGTGATGTACTAGGGATTTTCAAATTGGACTCGAAGGGATTTCAATACATTTGTACGTGCATGTGAGAAGTATGGTCGGAATGACATCAAAAGTATTGCTTCTGAAATGGAAGGAAAGGCAGAGGATGAAGTAGAGAGATATGCAAAGGTCTTCAAAGATCGATATAAGGAGTTAAATGGTATGTTTCAGATTTAATTTCAGTACTTTTATTCATGAATATATCTGTACATGGTCAGAGGGAAGTTAGTGTGCTTTGTTGTTTGTTCTGTGATGATTTGGATGTGAAGTTTTAACTTTTTGAGTATTGCATCTCTCTGATCAGTTTACATAAATTTATACTGCTTTTTAAGTCCCAAGATATAGCCTAAGGGCAATCTGATAATTTCTGTCTGCAGATTATGACAGAATAGTAAAAAATATTGAAAGGGGAGAGGCTCGAATATCTCGCAAGGATGAGATTATGAAAGCAATTGGAAAGAAGTTGGATCGCTATAAAAATCCTTGGTTGGAACTTAAGATTCAATATGGTCAGAATAAAGGAAAGCTGTATAACGAGGAATGTGATCGCTTTATGGTACCTGTTATCTACCAACCAGACCCTGTCAAAACTACTTATGCCTTATAATTTGGCTTCTTAATTGACCATTGGTTGATTTGACTATATTTAATTTTGCCCACATTTTTTTCCATATAAACCTCAGTTTTAGCAAAGCAAGAAACAGTTGGCTTGAACTGACAAATTGTAATTTTAACTTTTACCCATTGAGACAGAATTAGGCCTAGATTATAAATTGTACAACTCTTTACCACTATCTAAATTGTTGTTTTCCATTTGCAGTTGTGCATGGTCCATAAGCTTGGCTATGGAAACTGGGATGAGTTGAAGGCTGCATTTCGTATGTCACCCCTTTTTCGTTTTGACTGGTTTGTTAAATCTCGCACTGCTGCTGAACTTGCAAGGCGTTGTGATACACTCATACGATTAGTTGAAAAGGAAAACCAGGAAGTAGATGAAAGGGAGCGTCAGGCCCGCAAGGATAAGAAACTTGCCAAGGTGCAGGATAAGTTTTAGAAGTTATTTATTTGCTTTTGTCCATCACTATATTTTAAATAATTTATACATAATCCAATTTTTTTTAATGCCTGTAGTAACATGTTCATTCTCTTTTTCCATGCATTGACATGGTTGAGGCAAATGGGAAGTACTTGAAAATGTTGGGCTTTATAAAATTAAACAGCATTTAATGTTGAAAGTTAGTCATTGATGAGAATGTTTGATTTTAGAACACAACACCTTCAAAAAGACCTCCTCCAAAGATGTTTGCTATTGAGCCTGCAACCAGTACTGGTGGCATGTCTGCCAAGAGGAGAAAACAAGCAAGCATGGATGACTTTCTGGCTTCTGTATGTATATCTGAAGATTTCTGTCCCTTAAATTGCTTTCTTGAATGACTTTAATCTATCTACAAAGCTTGAGTATGATTTATTGAACTATCTTGTTTTACATGCAACAGGGAAAGCAGAGGAGGTGAAACTAATTTGTGAGTTTCAGCTGTTAATTTGAATGTCATTTCTTTTTGACAGTTCTGCCATGCTGATTTTGTAATATAATTATATCTTCAATTTTTTGAGCTGGGTATGATGCTACGGGTTACTACAAATAGGAGGTGCCTAGAGTGACGACTTGTTCAATCTGCATTTAAATAATTTTGAGCAGATTGGCCTTTAAATCCTTTTTAGGATATGAAAAAACTTGTATTCAATTAATTGTGAGCGGGTTGACCTTTTAAGCCGTTTTAGGATATGAAACCACTTGCATTCAATCAATTGTAAGCAAATTGATCCTTTAAGCCGTTTATAGGATATGAAACCACTTTTGGTCATATATATTGTAGCAGTTTTTTATGGTTGATGCTGATATCAAAAGTTCAATATAAGTTGGCATCAACATTGCGGTGGACCTTGAGAGAAATGGTCGTTGTGCTATGATGCACCCTTATGGGCATTGCAAGACTTCCGTGGTACAAGGAATATTTATGTTGCTTACGAATCTTCATGCATATATTCTTGGTTGATATTGTCATCTTTTTATGGATACTGCTTTACATTTAGCGTCTTTTCTATCTTAACTATGGAAAATATACTTCGTTGTGTCTTGCTTTCTGCGAGGGTCCAAAGTTAATTGAATGCCTATTATGATAACGTTAAATTTTCTTTTGATGCTACCCTTGAGTTCTGGACATTATGTATAGTTCCATTTCTGGTTTTTTGAGATAAACATATATGATAGAATTGCCATAAGCTTTGAGCTATGGTAGACTCTTCCTGCTCACATCTTTTTTTATGGCTAATGTAATTCTTTTTTTTTTTATGTTGCTGAGTGTAATTGTTGCATTTATCATCTGCAGCAGATTGGATTTATTTTCTGATAAAAAATTCATAGTGGCAGGTGTACATTTTTATTAATTTACTACAATGTGTGATGCATAATTATGGTAATGGTGATAGTTACAATCCATATTAGTGATGGTTTCGTAAAAGATTTTTCAATTGTTAGGATTATGTTTCTGGTCTTCGATTACACGATCTATTAGTTTTTGTATCAATTTGTTTCACTACATTCAGTCGTTAAATATTGAAAGAGAGTCAACTATTCAACGGTCATTTTTATCATGGTAGCTGTAGATAACCTTTTTATTAGCGTGTTTGTTCACTGGAATGCCTCTCTTCTAGAAAAAAGCAAGCTGTAGTGAAATGGCAAATCAGACTAACGAATGTTGTCACTCAAAAAATATGAATAAACCCTTTTCTGGAATGCTTCTTGTTGTCAAGCGCCCGAGTTGGTGAGATGCCAAAGATTCCTTCTGTATTTTTAGAATTGAAGTTTATAGATGTCTCGTGATTTATTTTCAACTTTGTTGGATACGTTTGGTATGTTTTGTTGTGTTTGCGACTTACTTTTTTGGATGACAATTGTTGATATTATCTTTTGATTAATAATTTAAGGCTGGCACTATTCATGTAAGTAATGAAGAAGTTGAATCAACCTACTACCCTCAGAAAAAGCAATTACTTATCACAATAGGGAATATTAGAAGCAAGATTGTGTTCAATAATCTGAGAATTGTATTGATGTAATAACTTGAATGAATGTTACAATGAAGGTGCATGTCTATAAAAGCATAAAAAAGTAAACCCACATGCGCAACTAGGGAGTTAGGTGCAAGGGGCTTTGACGGGGCTCTTGGTCATCATGTGACCAGGTGCTTGATGTGATTGATGGAGCTGGTGCGGGCGATAGGTCATAGATGAGATTGCGAGTGGTTATATTAAAGCCCTTCGGTGTTGAAAGTCTATGGGTAGGTTTTGAAGCAGCAGTGTTTTGGTGGCGCCACTTGTGGGCAGCGCTCCACAAGTAGGACGCTGCTCACAAAGGTGGAGTGTGCTAATATATGTTTTTTTAATTTTTTTTTGTCAATTGACATATGATGCCATACAGGGGAGTGTCTTTGGGCAATTTTTTTGCTTCCAAAACCCTTGCCACCAAAAGTCGACAAATTTTATGTCAAAATTTATTTCTTTGACCTCTTGATTGTGATGGTGAGGTTGATTTTGCTCTAGGATGCACTAGGAAATTGCTCAAGATTCAATCTCTCAAAAATTGAATAGGGATTGCAGATTTGGAGTTTTGATACTATGAAGAAATTGTTGATTCAACCCACAACATCCATAAATCATATGCAAGCAATTATTTATCACAATAAAGAAGATAAAAACAAGATTGTGCTCAATAACCTAAAAAATGTATTGATGCAAATGATTTGAATGAATATTACAATGAACAAGCATGCTTATAAAAACATAAAAAAACAAACCCTAGATGAGGATTTGATTAGATTGTGCTCATGCAATGAGACAATTTGTCCTATATTTAGTTCAATCTAATTACTAAAAAAACAATTCCCAAATTTAGCTTAAGTAATTAAAATAAAAAAAACTAATGATTAATTAATAATCAAATAATGGTTTATTCATTCCAAAAAGTAATACGGGGATTGAGCATGAACTTCAATGTTTGTGGCTTTGTTCCAAATGTCCTTTTCGAATAAGTATAAGCAACTCTGTTGTTACTTTTAGTTACCATTACCTTGATCACTACGACTACTGTCAACTTGATCGGCACTGGGGTTTATTGTTTACTTGTATGCTGTCAAATACATCATACCTTTAGGCTAATTTGATGGTGTGAATTTGTTTATTTCCATGTCTAAACTACACTCTAGGGTTATTTTTGTTGATTTGAACAACATTGACACAAATTGAAAATCTTAAAAGCTTTTCTTTGCACTTGCCACTCCTAATGCTTCATTAGACTCATGATGTATGCCAAATCATGAGGAATAAGGCAAATTTATTTTATGATGATGGAATTAAAGACAATGTGTCAAACCAAGTCCGTGTATGCAAGATGAAGGATCCTTGAATGTGAATAACTTTTTTGAACAAGACACTTGTATGATTTTTTCCTTAAAAATATTCTTGGAAGAAGAAAATTGAGAATAGTGATCGTACTAAATTTGTATAAGGAGTAATATGTAAATGCCATTTATCAATTACAAAAATAAATTCAATGTTGTGCAAGACAAAGTGGCTCGAGGCATAAGTTGAATTCTGCAATTTACTATGATGGTGTTCATTCAAAAGTAGAAGCAATGCTATGATGTATCAGGGATTTTGGCGATCTTTGATCTGTGAAGTGAATATTGTAGTTGACTAAACTTATGCTTAAATTGAAATAAAATGATGTGAAAAAACAAAGAATAACAAACAATAGCAAACCTGACCCAAATTAAAATTTTATCTGAGAGCCTTGAACATGGGGAAACTAGTTGTGGGTGGCAATAATTTGGCTTCCTCTTCTTTTAGCTAAAATAATTTCTTTAGATAAATAAATGTTAATATGGCTGTATTATCAACCATATTCCCATGCTTGCTCGAGCTACTTTTCTCGTTGCAATTCTTTCTTTTTAATTAATTGGTTACCATTTTTTCTTCATTTAATTCTAAAACTAGATTAGTATCTCTTGTTCATAAAATATTAAGGTTTGTTGTTTCAAACATTAAGGACATACAATTGATTTATAATGAGAAGATGTATTTTTCTTGCTTTTTCATTTAAATTGTATCAATCCACCTACAAAATTATTGGTTGATAAATGACCAAATTGCTATTATACCTTTACAACTATTCATTTTATGATTTTAATTTTGATTAATTTTTAGTTGGGTTTATGAAGTTTTAATCATAATCCTTTTCAAATTAACATGGACCATAAGAAATTGGAAGTGATAGATTTTTGTATATAACATTGTAGGTTAAGGTTATACAAGTAGCATAATCAACCACATGTTTTAAGGATGCTATTCATTTGTAATGGATTAATATTTTTATTAAGAGTTGTGAAGTGGATAATGTTGTCACTATTGCAACTTAAAATCAAAGCATATTAACACTATTTATCTGACAATCATTTGCACACCATTGGTTGATTTAGTTGTACAGCCTGAGTTGGCCTAATGGTGGAGAACTTGTACTCTTGAAAGAGAGGTCACAAGTTCAAATCCTGCAGGGGGTAAGGTATGTACACCTCGTATTGTGGAGCACGAGTTAGGTGCCTCCCTCAATATTGGGAGTACGAGGAGTCCCATATTGCTGTAGGCCGTCTGTAGACCCAAAAACAGATTGCCGGGTATCGTGGACTATAAAATAATAATATTATTATTATTAAGAGTAAAACATTTTAAAAAGATTGTCATCATACGTGTAGGATACATTGTTTAAAAGTTAATTAATAATGTAAGTTTATTGATCTTGTGAATTAGGTTGTATTTAAATTATAAGTGAGACTATCTTCAAAAAAATTCTATGTGCAAGTATTAATTTCAAAGGTGCAAGAAATTTTGATCTTCTACACCTAGGATCAAAACCCTCCAAGCTTGTAAAGTCTACGCTTGGCTCAAATGAGTTAAGAGTTAAGGGTTAAGCTTGTGAAGTCTACACTTGTAAATTAGGTAGAATGTGTAATAAGTAGAGACAAGTTACTACACAACTAATATAGTGTAATAGTGCGGTTAAGGGTTATGTATTCCTCTTGACTTGGTGGAGCTAAGCTTCTATTTGAACAATTATAAGACGTTTGAGAAAGGTCAAAGGAGATGTTCCTCAAGACTACAAAAAATAAAATTATTGATAACATACTTTCAATTTAGGGTAAGACAAATTATATTGTGATCAATCCATTTCATGGGTTTAAAATTATGATTCTAAATAAGCTATAGGATTACATGTCCATTGAGATTTGATGCATTGTGGAAACTTATGATGATTAAACTTATCCTTGTTAGAAACCAAGATCTGAAATGCAAACCAGAAAAAGCCTTCCACAGAAGAGAAAATCAGAAAAAACAAAGCTTTGCAAAAGATGTGCAAAATATTATTATTCAGGAATTCATAATTACATGAGATAATTTGCTTTATAAAAGCAAAGATATGCATAACCCTAATCTTATTTTGAGCAACAAGATAACTCAACAAGATAAGGATGAGAATAATTAACCTAGGAATTAAAATATTACCTAAGCAAAGTTATGCAAGTGTAATTAAATATTAATTACACTAACACCCCCAATAAGTGCAACTTAGGGAGACTAAAAAAAGCATGCACTTAAAACTAAGATGAATGCAAGAAAGCATGAATGGGTCCCAACAACAAGGCCTGATCAGGTACCCATGTACAAATGTAATAATGAGGTAGAGAAGGAAAACCCAGTGGGACAAAACCCCCCTACAATGAGATGACTGCTGCAAAGAAGCACCAGAAGAACACTGTGGAGTAACACTGAAAGAGCAATCCGACAAGCAAGGAAAGATACTTTTGTCTACAAGAAACCAAAGCAAAATCAAAATAATGTGGCAGCAGAGCCGATGCCACGGAACACTGGAAAACTCACAAACTAGAACAACCCTGGAATTTGTGAAGCAACAATAGATGAAATGATGACAGAATCTAGAAACCGTGTATCTCGATACCGATGCCAAACTGAGACTAAAACTCTTCCATAGGAACAAGTACCATAAAGACTCTGGAACATTAACCATAAAAACATAGCCCTCAAACTGAGAAGGATCTGGACCAATGCAGATCAATAACCATAAACTCTTAATCTAAAGTGTGAACCGATGTGAATCTGATATGTGTCAAGTTAAGACAAGATGTGGCCAAAAGAAACTAAGAAACTAGATAAACTCATGTGAGTTGCCAAAAAATCAAGATGAATATGGAGATCAAAGTGCATGCACACTCTAATCAGATTATTATGCAAGAAACCCCACTGATGGAACTTTATCTCAATTCATTTATTACAATAACCCAATGATTGTAAAAGGAGAGAATGCTAAACATGCATAAATAGAAAATAAGATGATGTGGTATTGAAATGAAGTACAAATATTCAAGTTTCACCTTTCCAACTGCCAAAACATCCAAGTAATCTCCAAAACACCCATCAGAAAAAATATGGAATAACGATCAACCTGGGACAGATACAAAAAAAAGGGCATGGACAAAAAAATAGAGCTCCTCAATACCTTTCCAATGCCACAAAGAAGACGAAAATCGAAGATCGTGGCAAAAAGTTATGAGCTCGGAAGCCATAAATGAACATCTGACTTCAAACAGAAATAAATGCAGCTAAAAAGAAAAAAAACTAAAAAATAAACTGCACCACATGATAGTGCTCGAAACTAGCTTTCCAACGGTATCTTGTTTGCACGATTTCGACATTGTGGGAAAAAGTTATGCCCGTTTTCATGAAAACTGCTCCATAAAGGCCAATCTGGCCTACAGGGTCCCCAGGGGGCTAAATTTTTTTTCAGCCCCTGGTCCTATGTGTGACTAGGGGCTGGCAGGTTGGGGCTTCGATAGAGCCCTTGGTCCTCCATATGACCTGCGGGCTGCTGGGGCTAAGCGCCGAGCTCCTGGTCCTCCAAAGGACCTACGTGGGGGTTGGAGTCGGCCAGGGGTTGGGCGCATAACGCCCGGTCCCCCATATGATTGAAGTCGATAGAGGAGGAGCCCGTGGGGGCTATGTGGCTGAGCGGCAAGCGGGCGGTGGAGGCTGGTGGCGGTGGCGAACCAGCGGCCATCAGGCGGCACAAACCTTTTACACTGCAGGCGCTGACCTGAATCCCAAAAAATGCCTTTTTTTAATTTTTTTCGTTTCTCGTGCATTGGGAAGCGTGATGGGGAGGCCGTACAGCCTCACTGGCAATTTTTTTTTGCCTCAGAAACAACTTTCACCAAAATCGACGAAACAAAAGGTGATCTTAGGGTTTTTGGCTGCTGCGAACGCGATGGTGACCTCCGTTTGTACCCAAAATGCTTCGAAAAATTGGCTTCCCCCAGAGCTTGCAAAAAATCTCTGAGCTTGAAACCCTCACAAATTTGGCAAACGATGACCAAAATCTACAAAATAAAAGCCAATCCTGACTTTTTCTAGCGCTCTGAATCCAATGGTGAACTCGATCTGATCCAAAACGCCTCATAAATGAACCTAAGACATGATACCTTTGAGGAATCCCAAACGAACTCTGCAATGATTTTCTCAAAAATCTGAGAAGGGGTTGCAAATCAAGGCTCTGATACCATGTTAGAAACCAAGATCTAAAATGCAAACCAAAAAAGCCTTCCACATAAGAGAAAATCAGAAAAAGCAAAGCTTTGCAAACGATGTGAAAAAAATTATTATTTAGGAATTCATAATTACATGAGATGATTTGCTTTATAAAAGCAAAGATATGCATAACCCTAATCTTATCTTGAGCACCAAGATAGCTCAACAAGATAAGGATGAGAATAATTAACCTAGGAATTAAAATATTACCTAAGTAAAGTTATGCAGGTGTAATTAATTATTAATTACACTAACAAGCCCTAGTATATGGATATCCATCTTTTACATGACCAATTATTTTTACAACATTTAAGTGAATGGATATTCAACCACATACATAATTAGTGATAAAAAAATAATGATACTACAAATCTTAATGCCTTTGGATTTGGTTAAAAAATGCTTTGAAATTTGGCTTAAGTGTTGGAAACCCAACCATAAACATGAAGAATTTATTCTAAGTTGATAATTACACCAAGGGGTATACAATTTATGCACTAATGATACGAGGGGAAACTCTTAGTAAAATTATATGGTCATGAATGAGATTGCAATATGGTAATCTTGTAGATTATCAATCAACTCTCAAATCTCATTTTTGTTAGAGGTACTCAAGTGAAATAAATGCTACTTTATGAATGGCTAATTTTAGAAAGCATACTAATTTGTAAAATTTAACAAGACCTTAAGAGTTCAACCTTGTGACTATATTTAAACATATAAGGAATATTTTTATCTGAATATCTCGATCAATGAACCCATATCATTTAAATTATTGTTTTGGATGTCTAAACAATGACATCATTAATTTTATACTTCATGAATATTATAAAGCTTATGGAAATTAATAAGTTCTTTTTGTTAGGTCAATTATTTAAAAAACTTCTAACTAGGCATGGGCATTCTTGTAGGGTTTTGTCTTCAAGTTAAGTTGAATGGCAACCTTGAGGTTCAATTTGTAAGGTTGAACTCTAATATCTTAGAAGTTGATTTGTTCACCTAAAAAATATGATATTCTCTTAAGGTCTTAGGGTTGGTTGTGGTAGTAGAATCCAACTACAATGTCAACACCATTCATAACTTAAAAAACAATCAATAGAGGACTCTAGACCAAATCCTTATCTTGGTGAATGATAATTGAGACCTTAAGAATGCTCTAGAGTAGAGGTTAAACAAATCAGATGCCCAACATGAAGTAGAGCTAGAAGAGGAACTAGAATGGGGATTTTATCTAGTAGGGAATGAGATTGAAATAGAATGCAATAACTTGAATCTCGATAACTAGTAAGATTATCTTACTTTTTCTAGGTTTGATAAGAATGCTCTCTTAAGCCAAAACATTAAAGGATCTAAAAAAGATAACTTTCTTAAGTTTTAATAATATAATGTTAGGGGATGGTTTGTACCATGGATCATCAAAATGATGAAGTATTTTGAGCTTTGTGACCTTCATAGGAAACAAAGGAAGTCTATGAGGTATATCAATTATTTAGGAAGTCACCTTCTTGGTGGGATAACTAGATAGATGATTTAGGATTGGATCTAGAGAATGCTACTTGAGAGTGGTTTATCTTATTTCTCAAACAATGGTGACACCCACAATTATCCTTTGATGAGAGTTGTAGAATGTCAAGTAGGGGGACATGATAGGGACCCAATATTGGGAGAGTTTTCCATGCTTCTAAAATATTTCCATGAATGTTCGAAGGATGGGTAGTTTTGAATAGGTAAGTTCATATTGGGGCTTAGTCCCCCCAATTAGAGAAAATTTGGACATCCATAAACCTTCCTACATAAAATAGGTCTTTGAAAAGTCAAGTTTGGCATATAGGTAGTATTAAAAGGAGTATAATGAAAAAATAAGGGGTAGTATAAGATACCCTTCTCATTTAAGAATAAAATTTTAAAATAATAATGTTCGAGGTAGTAATGAGAGAGCCAACATACTAATAAGAATTGAATGCTATAGAGCCTCAAAGTATGGTACTCAACAAAAGGCTTTTGCAGCTATTGTTAGCTAAGATTTATCTGTAGCATGTACAAAGTGCAAATCAAAACCAACCACTTCAATTGGGACAATCAAAATTCCAAATAAGGACTTGTGGTAAACAACTAATAAATGAGCACAGGGAAGCACCATTTGAGACCTTGAGGGTGTTGTTTGGACTTCTATATTTTGTCCTCATTAACTTTAGAGCTTCAAGGGCTTAACATTTATTAAATTTTCAAACAAGATAATAAAGAGAGTTGGATACATGAGGGATGCATGGACAATGTAGTAAATAAATAAAACTAAAATGAGGATGGATAAGTGTGTTTTTGATAGGCTTAGAGTTTTCTAGATTAAAGATGTAGTGAAATTGTATGCAACTCTATTAGGATCACATATTCCAAGTGCCAATTAGATATTCCAACATAGGTATAAGATGCATCTTTGTGCTATTTCATTTTTGTTAAGGATCATGGTTAGTCCGTTCGAGTGCAAGGTGTGCAACAATAAAGTTCATGACATGGGTTGGCAATGCAACTCAAGAAGGCTTGGAAAAAGGTTGCATCTTCTTTGTAGTGTACATTGGTCAAGTTGGTGTTGAAAATGAGCTAACCTTAATGGACTACCCTTTTTTAATATTAGGTTTTTTCTTGTGGAGTTGTAAGTATTTCACTTATTCATAGGTATTTTATCCAAAATTACATCTTAGTCAAAAGCTCCTTATTAGAGGACCAACAGTGAATTCTTTGAAGTGGAAATGTAGTTGTAAGATATGCTAAGAGTTTGATTAGGTCTAGCATATCTCTATTGGGATAATTTATTTTCTTTATTAAGAAGATTGATAAGACCTTTAGCTTATGTATTAATTCTTAGATGTTGAACACAACTTTCAAAAATAGGAAATATTATTCTCTAATGAGGGACATTTGTTTTCTCCAAAATTGATATGAGATTAGAGTATGATCAACAATTGAAGACGAGGGAAGAGAATGTGTCAAAAATATTTTTCAATCTTACTATGTGATATTTTTTTACCAAAAAGTACAAAAGTAAAATTCTTAACATAATAGTTCGAGGAAGGCGTTAAATAATGATTAAATATATGCATCATTTGTAATGTACCAATTTGATTAAGAAAATGTGAGGGTATGTTGGTTCTCCAATTAGCTAAGCATACTTTATAATTATTATAAATTAGGATTTTAGCACTAGAGATTCTCTTGCATGACAAATCAAGGGGGAGAGGGGTGTGTATTATAGGAGGGACATGCATGGGATGTCCAATCAAGGATATAGGGTATACCTTTGAAGGTTCTAGTTAGAGTTAATATGAATTTATCATATATTATTTTCATCTTGATTTGTGGCTGCTATTTAATGACTTTGTTTTCTAATCACCAAAAGAAAAACATAATCGATAGTCCACAAAATCTATATGTATATATTGAACTTATGAAAATAACTTAAACATTTTATTAAAAATTTAAAAACTCAACATTTTTCTATAAATTTCATATATATTTCTCTTTGATACATTTTATTTATATTATTTTAATTCTTTAATTAACATATCTATATTTGTGAATAAGAGCCAAAATATTCTATCTAATGAGTTTAAATGATGTACTTGTATTCCAATCAATTGCTTTATTCATTTTCCATCTAGTACTCATAACCAAGACTACCTATGTCTTGAAGTTTTTAATTTGACATATAAGTTGTAATATGCACACAAAAAATTTGACACAATTATGATATTATTGTTTTATAAAAAAAATGTAAAAATATGTAGCATAAAAAATATCTATTTAAAAATTCAATTTTAAGATGAGAATTTATCCAATTTATCAAACTATCAAAAAGACATAGTCTATCCTATATGTTTAAATGCCCTTACAAATTATTTTCCTTTATATACAATTTTTTATTTTACCAAAATTTGTTAAATATTAACCATTCTCATTGACCCAAAAAAACTTTAAAATTATAACCATATCAATATTATCATATTTTAAATTCTAATCCTACTACATATATATGTAATATCTAATAATATCTTTAAAATTGCTAGCAAAAGTAAATTAAAGTGGTTCCCATACATTAATATACAAAATATTAATTTAGTAAGTAGTCAATAAAGCACCTACTTGGATTTTATTTGTCCTTTGATATTATAGGAATTAATAGTTTCAAAGGATTTTAATTGGTTATTAAATAAGATATGTTTTAACTAATTAAAAAATATATATTTTATTAATATTGGTAATATTTATTTTATGAGTTAATTTGAAAATTAAAAATATAATTGGTTAATTTGTTTGAGATTTTATTAGTCATTATGTGAATTGAGAAGTACATATTTAATACAAATATAAATATTTGTTTGATGAATTGGTGTTTAGAGTTTGATTTTAATATAAATATCATGACATAATAATTAAATTAATAGACATTTCCCCTAAATGAATGAGTTCACACATAATTATATTAATTAATTAATGACTAAAAATTTCTTTCATGCATTGATTGACTATAGACTTGATCCTTGTTAAACACATTTTAAAGAGTTATGTTTTAAATACAAAATGTATGCCTTTGACTAGAATGTCAAGCCCACTATTAACATTGGATGGCTCAAAAAAATTTAAGTTACAAATTCATTCTAGAGAATTAAGAGTACATTTCATAGAGCTTGGGGTACATGAACACCATCATGTACAATTTGTTTTATAATATATTTAGTGGTGAAGGAATTTACTACTTCACACCCTTGAATACAAACATAAAGTAGGTTCAAATTTTCTAGTTTGTGTTTAATTCTATACTTACCCTTATCC